>OW796112.1:4211214-4396723 GCA_941860345.1 Chrysodeixis includens | reverse complement strand
TTACAAATGTTGCTCGTCTGTTTATGTCTTTTTCTACTCAATAAGCAAAGGAAAATACTTAAATACGATGTTCTTTTGCTGTTTTGATAGAGCATGAAAAATATTTGGCCTACTTGTCGTATGTTAGTAGAAGAAATATAAACTACTTATATTTTTGTGATTACTGAAGCTATTAAATATCTGCTCGTACGAGTGACTCCCCCAAACCAACAGATTCCACTCTGTATTCCGCTGGCGTGTCGACTCGCCGCCGCCAGTTTACCGCGCTCGCCACTCGACTAGCTCCAGTAACTACACTGGTACACGAGGCTTCCTTTGTGCACCGCGACGTCGGGAAATTGTTATTAGCTCAAGAAACTTGTTGGGAGGAATCTCGTTATATCTACATTTTCTGAATGCTGAAACGAGGCGGTTTTTAATATTCTCCGATCTTCAGAAGTCTGTATTTATCAATGAAGTAACTACTTTTTTTATTCTATAAAGGCCTGTTAGCGCAGGATTAATAATATTTACAGGGAAAAAATATTATGCTTAAGAAAGATTTATGTTTATCTTCCGTAATAGTAGGATTTCAAGTCAGAAAATAACGTTTATTTATTACATAGCGAGCGAGTTGAAAGCTTGTCATATCAAGCTGTACGTATCACGTAGCGCCCTGCTGTGTATTGGCTTCCAATAATATGTTGTGCGAAGTGTGTTGATCTCTCGCGGACCATTACAGCCAGACACTCAGGGGAGGATATTTGCTGTAGGTACAGACAGATATAAAAAGCTCAGATGTGAAATATGTACAAAATGTACACATTTAAAATGATTTGGGCAATATATTTACCGCGGAAAGCATTCCGGAATAAACTTAGATTGCTAATTTGATACAGCATATTAAAATTATTTTATTATTTTTAACTAATCTTAAGATAAAGACTGTTAGCAGCGTGCGCTTGGATGTCATTATCCTCTACTAGCATACGACGACGACAAACGGAGACAGTAGTCAATTAATGTTAAGCTTAATAAAACTGATCCCGATTCTAAACCGGGCCCGTAGCTGTTAATCCATGGGGTTAAGCTTGCCTACGGTGATTAACCTCACTCCCGAACGGTGCTGTTAACTACCAAGTGTAGGTGTAGTGTAGGGCCCTTATAGCAGTGTAATGAATAATTACTTTTGCTATCTAAGAAGAGGTTTCAAAGACCATTAAAACCAGAAAAATATTTGTCCCCTGAGAAACTGCTAGCAATTTTGACGAAAAAGCAATCTCCCTTATCATTAGACCAGTAGTAAATCAAAAGCATGATATCCTTCATAAATAAGCTAGTGTTTGTCATCCCATCCACGAGGAAACCGATATGTGTCCTCCCAGACGGGCCACTTAACCGACACTCCCCTAATGTAAACACCGGACCACTAACGTGAAATTATACGAACAATTTGGACGCGCCTCCCCTCTACAACAGAAGAAATGATGCCAAACAAACGGAACTGCTGAAGGTCTCTTACTAAATGGACATGTGTCATACTATCATTGAAACGATGCCAACACTTTCTTTCAAACAATTTCCTACTTTGCGCTTCTGTGATTAGGTTGATTTTTCCGCGGGCGACGCTTGTCGGTTAAATCGGGTTTGTGCATCAAGACGTTATTGCCGTGCTACCCCCTTTTTACGAGGGCTTAATCCCCAGGTCGCTGTGTAGTGGGGGCGCGTTTCCTTTGTTAATGCAAGATAAGTGACGTTAAATCCCTCATGTGAGCTGTGGAGCTTTTATCCTTTGTGTCTTAAATTTGTAATTAATTTAAAAGTTTTTAAGAGTCAATTATTGTTAGTAATTTTCCAGAAGTTATTGAAATACTGTCATTTTTTAAATCGACGTCATTTCATTTTTACGATTTACTAGTAATAGACTATCGTTGGAGACGTTGTCTACTTAGACTAAAATATTATAGGTTTTTTGATTTCTCGTCGGAAGAGTCTACGAAAACAAGCAAAACGTACTGCATGCTACCTCTGCCCCCTGTATAAACCTAAAATTATCGTCCTAAAATCGTATCGTACCGGCCATACAATGCAGACACGCTCTGCCCGCGCATGCGTCGTAGCGCGGAAGCGGGGCGCGGGCTCCACGCTGTTGCGATGTCCGCCGAGCGTCCCTCCCGGCGTGACTCGGCGGTGACTTTGTACCTCTGTCTAATCGCCTCCTTTACACTTCATTCATTATTTCACAGCTTTTATGCGACTTTGAAGTATAACTTGCAAACTGTTTTATTCGTGGTTTAAAAAATACATTTTCAGAATTGGTCTTTCGCTAGTAGATGATTTTACTTTTCAAATATGCAAAATCACATAAAGAAACGCCATAAATAGTTTTGGTATCAATGATTGGAACATATTTCATTTAGACTTGCAGTAAATCAGTGCTATGAGTTCCTATTGTTTCTGCTATACACAAAATACGACGAAAACCACTCCAACATCACGTAATAAATTGTTGTCGAGAAGCAGACCACTGGTAGTTCTAGTTTAAATTACGATCTCTCGGGGTCCGGGCGGGTTTATTTAATGCAGCCCATTTTACGACCCTGGCCGGCCTAATGAAATTATGCGTTCATCAGATTACGGGTTCCTTCAAATTCGCCTTTTTCCTCCCTCATACCATACCCCAGGCGTAATAAACGGCGTCAGCCAAAATTTTAAGATTCCGCAATCGATGCGCTCGGATGGCCCTTTATAATTTGTACGGAGATGTGCATTATTATGGTAAAAGGTGATTGATGAGAAATATATTAGATAGATTGTGGTTCTCATGCCCCTCAACTCAAAAGATTGGAAATATGATTTGCAGGTTTTCTGTATGACGTCCAAACCTCTGCTATGCACAAAGCAGAGCTTTCAGCATTAAGGTCCAAGTTAATCAAGTATAAGTAAAATTCAACGGTATGTTTAGGATATAAAAAAGCAATACCCACCGAACATAAAACTGATATGCTTTAAAAACGTTTTATAACGTCCACAGACCTAACAAGATACAGAAGACGAAACTCCAACAACGAAAGGGAAATTCTCCGACTGTTAAGTAAAATGGGGGTATTTTTTCGGCGCAGTTAAAAGCGCGTCGTGGCAGATTTTAATTGGGCCGTTTGAGACTGTTATTGTAGCGATTGAGACGTTAAGTGGGATCGGATTTTTCGAGGGGTCTTGAGGAAACTCTAGCGTGTAATACTCGAAATAACGCTGCTTTACACATTACTGAATTATGTTTGTTTTCTACGCTATTTATTTAGTTTCATTTAACAATGAGATACTCTTTGACATCCTACTACACAATCTTAGTCAACGACGAATTTTATAGAAATGTAAAATCAAACAAACTACGTAAATGTTAAGGTAGCTAGTTAGATATATTGTATCTCGATCTGACCTGACGACCAAAGGTACTTCATAGTCCACCGGAGACCAAAAGCTAGGTCTCACTTCGAACCGCCCTGACCCTTACTGCGGTGCGTAAATACATATAAAACGCGCCCCTTGACGGCGGATTATTAATTCAACGACAGTTCTAAATAACCTCAAAATGTAAGACAAGCAGATATAGTGCAGAAGGCTCGCTTGGATTTAGGACCTTGGTTCTGAACTGATGTGCTATGTAGACTGAATATTGGGTCAATGTGAACGGGGTGCTGAATCTCAGCGTATCGAAGCAGCTCATGGTTGTCGAGGATTGTAATTTACCATCATTGTTTCATACTTTTCAACTATTTTCTATTGAAAGTACTAGGAAATTTAGTCACTGTTCGTATTGAATTAAATCTTTACCGTGTATGAGCTAGTAAGAAGTCTTAATACATGTTCTGTATTTGTCCATGAGACCAGTTCTTCTGTATTCAATTTCCCTATATAAGAGAGGCACAGCTCGCGAGTCGCGTCGCTCAGTCGGTCGCTACGAATTATTCACGTCGACTTTCTGACGGAGTGCATGTTCTCCAGCCCTCTAGTGCGGGGATATAGATCGTCGATTTTTATTTCGAGCTTTGTTGTGTTGATTTTTTGTCCATTCGCTTGTTTTGAGGCTAGTGACGTGCAAGAATTAGGCAGACTGTGGTGGAATTTTTGGCAGGTTTGAACAAAGTTAGTCGGTAAAGGTTTTCGATGTCGTTCATGTTGCTGAATGATATTATAATTATAAAAATCGAATGCGGTATTTAGTTACACAACCATTACTTACTCAAGATATGATCGTTACGCCCATAACAACAAAGTGAACCAAAGTATGAAAAAGCATTCAGACGCTAAGCGCTTCCGCCACACGTACACATAAAAAGCAAATCACTTACAAATGTTTGTTTAATGACACCTATCTAAGTGACGTCGCGGCAATCGCTCGCTATCGACATCGCTCGCCCCTCACTACGGGGAGGCGAGGGTGGGACAAAGTTTCCCCGTGATTAGCAGACGCTGCGCTGTCGCGTTGCCATACACACGTGTACTTGTATGCTTGTACCTATGTTGTGTGCCGCGGTACCCACTCTCATACTTAGTTCTACTTACGATGTTGAAAGTCTTTTGATGTTCGTTTATCACTAATTTTAGTTCCTGCTGTCTTGTTAGTTTATTATAGATTTTGGTGTTGCATAAAATAACTAACTAAATTTTAAAATGAAGAAAGCCTGGTATATGCTGTTTAAAGTTTTTTCATTGATCTCTTACAACAAAATACCAAGACGAAAATACTAAAGAAGTATTTGACGATTATTAACAGAATTACTTAAAATAGGTATATAAAACTGCAATATTTGATTTAAAGTAGCCGTCTTTATCACAAAATCCAAGCACCGACTACACATCACTTGTCTCGTAAAAGCTTCACGTGTATAGATAGTGTGTACACGGCACAATGCAGATACGTCGGCCAACATCCAACATCCAACATCCAACTATTGGCGGGTTATTTGACGCGGTGTCACGGCGGCGCGCGGCGCCACATCGTGACGGGACAGCTTTCCGCTTTGATTGGGGCTCCAGAATTGAATCCACTTGTTTTGTTCCGATTTCATCTTTTTCTGCACTCCAATATTAGATAGCCAGCTTAATACATTTTAGGACCAATTTTGTTAACAGCAGAACAACAAAAATGTCATTTTGCGGTAGATGTCTTATCAAATCAACATTTTTAAATGAGCATATAAACATTTTTGGGGTTCATTTCAACCATATTCTTAATCTGATGGTCTTTAAATATAGAAAGTTGTTAAAATAATACAAGATTCTAGATACATTCTGCCTAGTAAAGTACCAGGCTCGCATATAAATGTGCAGTAGATGTTCAGTGGCTGCTCTCGCTCGTCGTTTGGCGACCACATACAACCCCATCGCTCGGGGTGGCGCGCCGGGCGATGATACTGTGACCGGTCGCGGCTCGACATTGACTTTATAACCCGAGTAGACTACGCTAGAGAATGGGAACTGTTTAACTAGCTCTATATAACGAATACACATTATAGTATGTGGGTTAATATCTCTAGTACGGTGTGTTATAGAATGTCATGTTTAAATGATGATGCGGTCTTTTAATTAATTGAGTCTGTTCTTCAATTAGAAATAATTGTAAGACGATTTGTACCATCGCTTCTTAAACATTGTGTTTGAAACATAACTATAAAAAATAAAATAATAAAAAAATAAAATGTTTATTTTTGATAAATCTAACAACCACAATTTTTATTTTCAGGTAAGTTTCACATCCATCCTTTTGTAAGTACTTTTTTTCATTTTACGTCAATTTAATTAGTTGTCGGGTCTACCGCTTTGTGTGTCTGTGCACCTCTTTGCACGCATGCGCTGGCCGCGGCGGTTAGCGCGGCCGTAGTCACCAGTTACGCGCGGGCCCGGGCGCGGGGCGCGATCCCTATCTACTGCTATACATCGACATGTCGCACCACTAGCGATCATACCAGACTTGTGTACGGATGTCTAGTGCTGCGACGCGGTGCGGTTTGTGTTGTCGATGTTTTGTGTCAGTGTTTGGAAAGCTTAGCTTGTTTTGATGTACTTTTAAAAGAGTTGGTTTCACGTTTTGTCGTGAAACCACCGAAAAAGCTAAATATAACGATAAAACTAATAAGAGTGACAAATGCATTTTTGTAATTCGCATTCGTTAATAGCTGTTTCAGTAGGTTTCTATCTTCCTTATTTGCTAAACATACCACGTGATTTTAGAATCACAACTCAACTTGCGAACACGTAACAAGGCTATAACTAGCCCCGTAGCTGTGTACCGCTGACCCTGCAAGTTGCGTGTGTCGATGACACGGGCTCCCCTTGACATAATCTCAGGGATCTTATCCTTTCAAGGATCCGCGCGCTTACAATCAACGCTTCAAACAGGACTCTCTTGCAGAAGAGAGACACTACTATACAATGTAGTGCGCTGTCTCGCTTCCACAATGACAACAATCCTGCATTATGAGTTTATAGTACAAGCGCGTATCATAAGTCTGTTCATATCGCCGTGGCGACGGCTTGCTTCCTAAGCTCGTGTTGTGGCTTGTTACTTAATAACGACGCAGATACTTCAGCTTGTCATTAAATAAGTAATATTAGATTGTTATAATAACTCTTTCCAGCAATAGTGTATTACGTATCGGGAGTTCACGAGAAATTTCCAATTGTTTACTTTTTAATTAATGTTCCGACCAGCGGACTAACACGGGTTCAAAAAACGAATAGTAGATCAGATATCTATTTCAAATGGGAACGTGACTAAAAGTAAACGCTTGTATTGTGAAACGTGTACATATTTCCAATAAACCACAAACTTCGACCGCGTGTGTCTGCTGCCATTTCAAACTGTTGAATTTCGGCATGCGCTGCTACCGATAGCACCAATATTGAATACTCTAATACTACACGGCGAGCGGTACTGCTTTGTAAAGTCCCTATCATATTGGATTCTCACGAAATATCTATCGGTACAGATATATATCGGGAATCAAATTCATTGCGTTGATGTGAATGGCGCAGTACCGTCGCCCCGTGCTGCCCGCCGCCGGACACAGGCACACAATTGTCGCGGTTACGTTTTGTTCTGGCTACGGTTATCGCGATTTGAATAACTCGTGTCCCTGTACCTACCGCTAGGCAGCTATTAAAGCTTAATTGTAAAGAAATATTGGTAATATTAGTACTCAAATACTGAACTATGTTCAACAAGTGTTGTGTTATGTAGAGCGATACTCTATCCGAATTAATAGTAATAGGTTCGGTTAAGAGCCAGGCCGATGCTTGCACATATATTATGTACATAAATAGTTGCACCAGCGTTGCGATATCGCGTCAAGTTAAACGAGTATTTGGTTTGAATTTTGATTGGTTCGAATACCCCTTCCGATCGCAATAGAGATCTCTACTTAAGTTCATTTCAACCTGATTACTGGTATTCAACTTTATTTACCGATTTGCTAACATTAAACCAGGATGGTTAAAACAGTCTCCTCCACGTAGCATTATATCACCATTCCAATCCCCGGGATTCAACAGTAATACCCCTATAATAATTTCCATTTCTATGATATTATTACACGAATAGCAATAACACAAATGTAACGAATCATTTAAAAGCTTTATACGAAACGCACATAAAGTGAGTGGCGAGGCGCGATCTATAAATCTAGACTGTGTAATTGAAACATTATAACTCAATAACAGGCCAGCGAGTGCGCTAGGGCCGTTACACGCTACCGTATTATCGATAATTACAGTTCATTGCAATAACTTTATTTTTTTTAAGTAATTTTTATGAATATACTTGCAGTATGTACTGTGCAAATGGAAACTGCGCTTAAACGTAACTTAGAATTTGAAATAAGCTAGTAATGTTACTGGACTCAGCTGAATTACAGTATTATACGTGGAGAAATTACCTTTTTATTTGTTAGGTATCACTGGTCCCATCAATGCATTTAACATCTTTAATACGACAATATTACTGCGTAACAATCACTATTTATCGATATCACAGCCATCCTTCTCTATCCTCATCGATTCGCTCGTCCCGTAGGTGTGAGTGACAGACGAATTATATTTTTATAAGCATCCATAATTCATGGATAACTGTCCTGCGTGCGTTGACGGCCTGACGCGTTTACTGTCGCCGGCTATTTCCATACCCGCTCCTCATGCAAACAGGTCTTCTACCTTCGTGCTCTGGTGTTTGATGACTCTTAGTTATATTCAGTACTTATTTAGGCCGCTTTTATGTTTGCAATATTTATGCAGGCTTATTTCTGAAACCAATAGTTTAATTTTTTTATGTAGTAACATTCTATGGATAACTTATATCAAATAATTTTCAGGAAGAAGAGTGTTTGGAAATATATTTCTGTTTGGTTACACATTGTGGTTATTAAGTAGTATTAGTGTTATACGATATATGAGACGCTAGCACTCAAAGCCAAGCCCCAGTAGCCGTGCGATGCAAGCGTAATCGTGTTACCGAAGCGCGCCCGCCACGGGGCAAATCTCATTTTTATTAGGGAAGTAACGTGGAAAGAGTGGAAATGACACTGCACCGCGCACTTCCGACCCCTACACGCTTATACAGGTGTCTGTAACCGACTCCACTACAATCAAACCCTTATGTCTGAAGTAACAAAGTCTATTTTTGTCAGATGGAGGGTCAATTTGTAGCGCATGCGCTGTGCGGCGGACGCTTGTGTTTTGTCAGTCGTCAGTCGGGCGTCGAGCGCGCTAATGAGCGTGCGTTCGTTGCGCGCGGTGCGGTGCCAATAGTGATGTGACGTGTTGCAACATCGATGTTTTCATAAGTGAAGTGTGATATAATATTCAGGTGTTTATTTGTGAAATCAATATAATAGCTTCAGAAAATATCTATTTAACAATTTACTTATTTGTTGCGGTATAGTATAAAGTCACGGATAAATAAAAGTGCATTATGATATTAGCGGTAGATGGTCGTAGTCGGTATAAAGTGTAGGCGCGTCGCCGGCATCGCGGCAGTCCCGAGTGCCGCCGAGTGCCACAGTTTATGTTTTAATAATGGAGGTATTAGCGTCGCGGCTGTCACCCCCGGCGGCACTCCGCCACTGCTACGCTCCCCACAACTTTCACAAAACGTGGACAGGATATATTTATATCGGACACTTTGCCTATCTTAATTTAACGGGTAGAAAATAAATTGTACAACGTCGATAATATTAGTTTTTCGTATTCGATTCGCTTGCTCGGTAAAGGCATGTGAACCGTATTATAAAATTCCAATGAACTGACATTTCATATTTCACGGTTTGTTAAATTTTCTGCCTTACTGGGAACCGATAATTAACAAAAATAATATTGTTCGATTGATACACGAATATATTTGGAAATCCAATATTCCTGTGTGTGTTTATTTTGACATTCCGCCTTAAATTCTGGCAATTTAAATTTATTAAATTTATTTGGAACAACTTAATTAGTATAAACTTTAAAATTATTCAGGGTTCGAAGCTTATACTTACCTTACATTGATTTAACTGTATTGTCATTACTCCGTAACTTACGTAAGCTATGTTTCCAGCCTTAATTACTGTTGTTCAATAATTGCCTGTAAATCATCCAGGAAAAACTTTTTTTTAACATTGTGAACGAAATCTGGCCACTCGGAAAAAGGTGCCTTTACCCAGCTGAAGATAATTTTCAAACTGAAATTATTATATTATTTATGTCTCCGAAGGGCGACGCTTTAAAAACAAACCGTCCGGACTCCGGAACTGACCTTTCAAAACTTAAAACCATTAAAAATAAACTACTTTAAAAGTAAACATCAATATCGTAGTCCGTGCTCAATATAAAATGAGCAGTGCAGTATCCACTCTATTTAATACTGTTTAATATCCCAGCTTTCTAAGTTCCCACCTGCATACCAGCATAGTGTCAGCATTGCTCCCCTAATCTCCACAAGCCTGAGCTGTCGGTACGGACGTCCATCATAACCTCGTCCTGCCCAGGCCTATAATTCTTAACTTGCCAAATATGCCCAATGGCCTTCTTACTGGACGAAAGTTTTTTAAGCGTTCCTGCCCAGAACTACTTCCGATTACTTTTTCGACTTATACATGAAATATATTTTTATATTTATTTTTTTGGGTTATAGTACAATATAGTTTACTGATTTTCGAGAAAAACATATCGATATCTTTTGTTCATTTAAAATGACATTGGGCAGTATTGCCTAAATTATCTGTAGTCTGTTTGTCAATTTAAAAGAACATTTAAATAAAACTTTGTAGATATACTAGAAATAATCATCTTTATTTAAGAAATAATTCAGTCTTGATGGAGATCCATTATAGGTATTCTTAATTATTAGTCTTTAGAAACAGCCATAGCTTCTAAGGGCTAACTTAATCAAAATTCGACGACGGTACGCTGGCTACTGACTTTCCTCATCCACATAATTGTCCACGAGATCGTCCACGGGATAGTCCACGACAAAGCTGAACTTGCCTGACCTGTAGAAATATTGCTTTCTCCAGATCCAGTTTGAAACACGACACTTGTTTGTTTGAACAATTGTTATCTGGTTCAGATTCCGAAGATTTACTATTGCTGACCAACTGCCGTTCTGGTTCTGGAGTATACGATGGATCTTCACAGTCATCATCTGATGATACCATGTCCCCGGTGTCTGAATTTTGAAGTAAATCCTCAATATCGATCTCCCCAAACCTATAGCAAAAATAATAATTTTGAAGCAAATCTGCCCGATGGGAATTAAAAAGGACATAAATAATTTCGCCTTTGTATAAAATATAATTTAAGTATTTTTTGATAAAATAACGCCATATTAAGTTAATTACACTTTTTAAATTTAAGATATAAAACAGTTTGGCCCGCAAAAACCTATGATTACTGAAATAAAAACTGATTTCTCTTACCTCTTCGCGGATGTCGTGCCACCTTGACCACGTAGACGACACTGACGTAAGATATTTTATCTATGTGATCCAAAATACAGGCTTCCCGTCATTCACAACCTTCTAACCAATCAGGTGTAAGTAGTAAAATTTAAATAAAGCGGCAACTACGAATTTTAGGCCCGAATTTCGAAAATGTCCTTTCAAATTGACACTGGGCAGAATTTCCATTTTTATTTTTTTGAGCTTGGGCAGGACGTGTGAAGTTGGTCATGTGATTCAAAAAGGACAATGGGCAGGACGAGGATAAAGCCACCGTGTACACCCGCCGTGTATTTTAAGTGTTAACGTTCTCGCCTGTTTTATCGCCTCCGACGTGGCTCGCAGCTTCACCTCGTTTACAAGTTAAACGATCGCAGCCAATACCCGCTGTTTACTATTGTTTAAAATTTGTACTCTAACGTCGTATACATTTAAGATTTAATAGCAAACGACGTGTAAAGTATTTTTAACAGCCGCAGTCGCTTATTTCTCATGTTCGCTACATCGAACTATTAAATGAGAATGCAGTTAGCTTGGGACGCTTGAAGTACGAAAGTGTTATGGGAGATGTCGAGAATAGGGTCTAGATTTAAATTAAATAGTATTCTTAACGGGAAATGAGACTTATTTAGAAGTTTGTTTTTTCAGAAAGCCAGTTATTCCGAGAATTATTTGCTTTCCTTTATCCTCTTGTGCGAGATATGGCTCATTCCAAGAAACGACAAAACCTCTCTCTGCACTAATTCATTTTCGCCGAAACCTATATCTAGAGGCAGAACAATATTAATAACGCAATACTCTTTACAGTTCTTCCATATAACAATGCGTCAAACATAGATCCCTGTCATAGTTTCCATAGGGAGTGCAGACGGCACCGTGCTGTAGATTTGTGCTCTCTGAATTATTTATCGAGAAGCCAGACGAATTGCATTACCTTTTTAACGGGCCGAGAGTGTATCAGCCTTAGTATCGTGGATTCGCCTTAATCCTCACAAAGTTTTACATGCATAAACAAACTTGTAGCCGCGGCTTCGCTACGATTTAAACTTCGCTTCAGAATAGTTTGGAGAGACTTTACTTCAGGTGGGATTCGGGTATATTCCTCTACAGAAGTAAATACATTGTTTTCTATTGATTTCGATTTATCCTGGAGTTCATGTACTTACTTAATTTATAAAATTACTAACTATACCCGCGAAAGTCGGTTTTAGTTGCAAGAACATTACTCTCCTCTGTCGCAGTCGATTAAAAACTAACTTATGAATTAATTTAGGATGTCAGCCAACTCCATATCATCCATGTCATTATAATTGATCCAGCCGTTTGAGCGTGTAAGTGTAACAAACATCCATCCATCCATACTTACAAACTTTCGCGTTTATAATATTAATAGGTAGTACAAAAAGCTCATTTACTCACTCACTAGCAAAACATTATTTACAAGCAATTAAGACGACGTACTTTAATTAATTTACTGTATTTGATATAAATCATATTCAACCAATTCTAGCTGGTAATGACAATTTCCTAGAATATAAACATGATTATATTGATGTTAGCAATTCAATTTTGCTCTCGCAACCATTTGGTTCAAACAGCTCGCTCAACAATAGAATTCTGCGAATACATCTGTGATCGATGTTACCAAGCATTCGATAATTGTTTCCACTTCCTGCTTTGTTCACAGTCAAGGATATCGTCCCTATTTCACATTAAAATCTCGCCTCAAATCTCAGAACTCTCATAAGCTTTAAATCAGGCAAGCATTCATCCCATCAAGCCTTTAACCTGACCAAAATTATTATATTACATATCTATGCTGAAGTCGGCTTCCAGTCTCACCTTGTTTTGAATTAAGCTCATGTCTATTTAGCTTTGACTATCAGTTTACCAAGCAATACGTATCTCATAGTAACAATGGACTGGAAATATAAGTATTCCCAATAAATTCACAATCACTTTTCGCCGATCTCGGCCCATGTTGATAAACCGACGAGCTTGTTCCGCCCGAAAGCTACGTCATGCTTATTGATTTTCTCTACACGAATTAAAAGATGCATATTTGATGCGACTACAACACGTAAGTGCTTGTAGTTCTGAGTGCGAGCCGAAAATTTAATATTTACGACTAAAGAGATGCTCGAGTGAAATTGATATCTGGTAGATTAAAGTGTGTTGTCTCCGTGAATCAGTAAATTTAATAACACCAGACCATGTAAACTTGAAAATGTGTCGAAGGTATTAGCAGTGAAAATATCTACTTTAATCTACGTCATTATTAGGTTTCATTTTGATGTGTTTTCCTATTCCTACGTAGCACATCTTGTTTATAAAATTTAAATCTGCTCAAATTCGTACCAAAATATTTGTTGTTAAGCGGTAAAATCTTTACCAAATGCGTAGGTGGTTAATTGTCCAAATCCCAATTAACAGTAAAGTATCTTAACACATTAGCCGCACGCTAAAGTCTAGTATATCCACCTACGGTGCTCAGCCGCGGCAAATATAATTAATTTTAATTACAACACTTAAAAATCCAGTTTAGCGTACATCTCCATTAAGGCAAGCGTAGGCGTCTCCCTCAGGAGCCGTGTTGGTGCCGCTTGTAAATATGCCGCACGACATTTAGCGATGTAGCGCTTTTTCACACTTTTCCCTTTTGTTGAAGGAAACACTTATAATCTGAAGCGGAAAAGTTTTAAGCATAAGCATGTGTTAGTCGTATTCCGTGTTTCCGGTTTACTATTTTCTCGGTTTTTTGCAAATGTATTCAGACAACATATTTCCGTGGCGCATTGTACGCGTGCTCCCTGTTAACCGAGAGCTTGTCGCCAGTAGTGCGGTAAACAAACAGGGCAGCGCTCACACCCTCGTAACCGCGCAAAGAATGTCCCGCACCGCCGCACGCTACACGCCGCCCGGCCCGGCCAATACGTGGTTTTATGGCTTTCTGTGCGTGCCGCGGCGAAGAGCTTCGTGTTTGTTAATTTGCCACCGGCCCGCCCCCTGCCCTCACCTGCCGTCGCCCTCTCCGGCTCGGAATACACGGAACCGAGTTGCGGTCGCGCCTGTTGCGTTTTAATTGTCCCCTGACCAACTATAATGTTCTAAACGCTTTGTAGTCAGGACTCGTCGCCATTGTACAAATTAAACATACGTCTTCTAAGAACAGTTTATATTTGACGTCCTCGAAATGCGTGACACTGCAAATCATCTTCGCTGTTCCTATGCATTTATACATCCGGGTTGCGTAAGAAGAAAATAGCTGTAGCAACTCTTTGTCAAAAGGACTGTGATAATATTTAGAAGCGCTTAAGAACTTTGAAGTTCCTACGAACAATTAACACCATACTGTTTAACTCAACAGCGCCCAAAAGTTACTTAAACCTGTTTATATCAGTAAAAGTCGTAAATTGTTGGTTACATTAGCCACATACGGTACCAGTACGTAAGTGCCATACCTTACATACTTGTGGTCGAGTCATGAGTCTAAAATTG
The DNA here is from genome assembly GCA_941860345.1 of Chrysodeixis includens. Lineage (NCBI taxonomy): Eukaryota > Metazoa > Arthropoda > Insecta > Lepidoptera > Noctuidae > Chrysodeixis > Chrysodeixis includens. Next base: position 4,382,273 of record OW796112.1, on the reverse strand, counting down.
TCTTAAACTCGACTCTTGAACATGCACTTATTAATTAATTCGGTAGAGGCAGTGGCAGCGTGGTCCTAAGGCGCCGGAGAAGGCTAAATAACTTCTGGCATCCTGCCAACTATCAGGCACCCTACTGATTGAATGTCATTTACGTGTATAAAACACCGAATAGTTGCCTTTTAAAATTGAATGGTCTGAAGTGAATAGGAGAAGGTACTGTAGTGTCTTTTTTCCTTTTTTACCACTGGCCACTCAGTCTTTTTTTCCCAAACGCCGCATCTCTATGAAAACGGATACCGTTTATTACTTTTTCAATTTGAGCTGTCGCTTTCAGAATTGATATAAGGTTGAGTTTTGTTCAACTGAATGTAGCTCAATATTGTATTGTTGATGCAGTTCGCGTTTCCTGGAAATAACGTGGATTTCGTTAATTTAATTTGGTCCATAGTGATGTTGATATCTGCATCGATACAGCCGTAACCGTGTTTTGCTGCCGGATTTTTGGATTCGCCGAACGACTCATCGATATTTCTGTGAAATTGTTAAATAACAATCCTGGAATTGCTTAGTATATTATCCTAGTTCAAATTTCACATTATTATGTGTTAAAAATAGCACATGATGTCCAGCATATTCGAATAAATTGCCAGCTTAAATTTTAATCGATACCGTATAAAAATGAACATGAGATGTGTGTGCTATAAGCCTATAACGTAGGCAGGTTTTCAAGGGGTCAGAGTGGGGCGCAGCTGCTTCCACGAACCCTATTTAATTGTACGGAACATTATAATTGACGCTTTTTTAACGTTTACATTTTAAATTACGATTTTACCGACTAAGCGTGATCTTTTTTAAAATTAATCGACGTCATGTAGAGATCGAATACTCTAATCAAATATTTTAGTTTTGGAGTTTTAAACTCCGTGTCTTTTATCATTCAAAATCTATTATAAAATAGGGCGTAGGTTAAAATGTTTTACAAAAAGCAATCAACTACACACTATGTAAATAATGTGGACTATTAAATAAAACTTATCCCGCATTATTAACTTTAATAGCGTCATAAATACAGAAATAGTCCAACAAGTGCGTGTAAACCAGTCCGCTTCAGAATACGTACATTAATTAGTTGAATGCGCGCCGAACACGGCTCGATTCATCCGTCGCCGCGTCGCTCCTGGCGCCCTCTTCATTATTTATGAGTCGAGTATAAAGTGCTCCGCGAGACTGAAGGAGAATGCGCGTCGGCCGGCAGCCGCGCTAAATCACGCGCCAATTGACAACCCACGAGATAAAATGCTCTGACGTAAACACAATGCCCCCGCGCATCGATATCGATAGCCTCTACATACTTTCCCAACACTATATTTTCAGTGAGCAATATTTTTAACATTCGGAAATTGAATGTTGAACGAAAAGTGAGGAGAAAATGTTGATAGTGTCGTGTGCGCTAACAGCGCTAGTGTTGTTCCGTATCGAAGTGCCAGTGCCGTGTGTTTAGTGTTCCGTGATGGATTACCGCGCGCCACCCCCGATGATGAGCGTCGGCCAGCCGCCGTACTTCCAACATCCAGGTAATTTACACCACACTTTGTTACTAAGTGTTATTACTTTCATATTATCGAAATACATTATAATGGAGAATGTGTCGAAAACACCTGTAAATCAAATCACTTATGTATGAGAACGCTTAGGTATGAATAGATACGGATAATCTACTAAGTTGTAGAGCTGTTCCCTCGCCCCTCATTGGCGTAACGATAATTATACAAGTAAGGCCGGGCTATCCCTCGCGGCCTCGGCCGGGGGTCGCCGGCCACTGACGGGTTAATTGAGCGACTCGAGAGCAAAATGTCAACCGGCCCCGTGATGGATGACGTACCACGGAATGCTCACGGCGAATGTATTGGCGGGGAAACGAGACGTCTGCCGCGTGGACGAGAACTTACAGGGAATCGCCTGATGACAGCTATTAGATGATAGTATGGGAGGTTGAGGTACTTTTTAGGTTGCTAGCTAACCCCTCAGCTTAAGTTTTTTTTTCGTGGTCTAGTGTCTTCAGATCACTAAAGATTGGCATTAAAATATTTCATATAACATTCATCTCGTTATGAAATATTTCCTGTTTAAATATAGTTGGAACTTTTTTTTCTTTATTCTGGATATAATAAAACTGTACAAAGAAATACTGTATACGGGTAATCTGCTAATACTTATGACTTACTTACACAACTCTACTTTCCTCAAACCTTATTTCTATATAAAACTTGTGAGAAACAAACGGCCTCGTCATATCGAATAACACGTAATTCTGGTAAACACACGAAACACCAGTATAGGAAGTATGGTAGAGCGGGCGGTTGTAATAAATAGTGAGTAGGTAGGTCGCGGGGGTTGCGACCCGGCGGGACTGTCTCGCAGCCCGCGATAGCATCGTCGCCCGAGCGTGCGCGCGCACGCCTCGCGCCGGCCCGTGCCCGACGGCCCGACTCCTTGTTGCGCGCCGCCGCCACTGCCGGCGATAAGCGATTACCACCGCGGATCATGTCTATTCATTTTCTCCGTTTTTTATTCAGCTTTGGGGCTTCGCGAATTTTTGGTTTATTGTACCTCCGTTTTATGTTAGGTTTCTCATACTTTCACACTTACGAATTGTCAAAGTTTGAACAGGAACCACCTGTTTAGAGGCTAATAGCCTAGGCTAGCCTTTAACCTGATGAACTCCAATGAAAGTGAGTTACAGAATTAGTTATCTTTAGATACGTCTTTATGCTACCGTAATCACAACATTAACAAAATACAAACGATACACCAATACAGTACCAAATAAGTAGGTAGCACCGAGCGTACAAGCAACCTGTTATACCATCGCGCGGTCCCCTGCCGGTGGGTGGCGGGGGTAACGGGATCCCTCGGAAATGGCCGTCAGATTTGTCGCGCCCCGCCGGCCCGCCAATTACCGCCCCGCGTTTGCCGCGCGATAATTTATATGTAACTTTACTGCCTACCGCAATCATTATGTCGTGGGAAATTGCCGCTTCTGACTTACCTTCGCGTGTATGGAGGATTACACACGTGTCATTCTCATCATTTATAGGCTATAGTCCCACGGAAGACAAATTCTCTACTTTATTATACGTTGTTGTATGGCTCAATATGATCGGAAGATATAAATAATGTAACACTATTACAGTACAACGAGCCTATAACTGTTAGTCAAAGGGCCTCTTCCTATAAAGAAAACTATTAAGCATTGATTATCACACTAACTCACTGCAGCTCGACAATAGCGGATTCCATATGTGTAGATCGAAAGGTAAATCGATGAAATATTTGCCTAAATATTTTACGATCTATCATAAACGCGTGTTCACGTATATCACGATCAATGATGAACCTCTGCGAGAACTTAAAGAGATTTCACAGCCAGTAATCTGAACATAATTTAACCAAACACCCAGCTTTATTGTTTCGGCGGTTCCTGCTCGCTCTTCATTGTTTGCAGTTGCGAAAGTTCCAGTCTTGCGAGAGCGAACCGTGTGCTGAACTCTTGGTGGCTGGCATTGTCGAATGTAGGAATTAATGCATTTGCTCCAGGGATCACGATGGTTCTGTATGTGAGTGATCAGGATTATCCTCACACCCAGATACGCTACAATCTTAAGTTGCCAGATACCGTTTGTACAATTTGAAGTACACTTATATAATACCCCTTTTAATGTAGATGAATCAGTATTGGTTCCGTTATGTAAAAGGAAAAGCTATGAACTTGGAAAAGCAAGTATATATTGTTGCAACGCCACAAACGTTGAATGGTGTAACATAAGGAGCGCATCAGATAGAATAACCCCAGTAGCAACAGCGGTCTGTTTATAGCCCGGCACATAACCTCCGGCGTCGGTAAGTTCTGTAACTATAACGATCCCACTCGTGCGTGTAAGTGGCGAGTGGCTGTCGAGTGTGGCGGCTGCTGCGACCACGGGGCGGGCGGGGGTCGGGACAAGTCTCACTAGCAACAGTTACGCGAAGCGTAATACCCGCATCAGGCAAGGCTCGATATACTAGACGATATTTAATAGAATACATTAGTAAGCTGGTTAATTGGATTAGGTAGCAATTCTTTTTTTTTATAACTCCTTGATAAAAGTAATTACTTTTGTACATTTTCCACTGCAGACATTCATCAGCCGTTTTTGATTGGGTGCAGAACTACAATTTACATCTAAACATATATCTGTATCAAACTTGCTCCACAAACCACAAGGAATTGCCCTAACGACTATTCAAATTTTTTGCCACTTGAGACGTCTACTGAAACAAGATTATCCCGGTCGGCTTCCCAGCTCGGTGACCCTAGCTCCGGGGCGACCGGTACACACGCCGGTGCAGATGTCCTTACCCCGCATACTCGGGCAGAACTTCCCCCACGTACGCCCCTGGCCCCGCTTCAATGGCTAGCCTTTAGCGGTCAGATGGGATTTTTTACCATCTGCTCTGAACATTATTATTCAAAAGTTCTATAGAAATACTGTAATTGTATTGGATGGCTTTGCAAACAAGGTATTATCCCTTTTGTGTAGGAAACCTGTTGATGTTTTTGTTTGGGACCGCTTTTACAATTTTATGTATCACGTATTGAGCTTGTGAAAGATGAACTTTTTATACAGTTTACTCTACCCATTTCATTAATTATTACTGGTTAATTTAAAAATTGTCCGTTCTAAAAAATGGGAATGACATATGTATTAGTGTGTGTTTATCAAAATGGCTGTTAAATCCTGAGCCAGTAACAGAGGGGGAACTATAAAGCGTACGATATCCTCCGAGCATGTGGTGTTCGTGGCGCGATGGAGGTATTCCCAAAGTCATTAGCGTTTATTACCCACCATTTTAAGTATTAGTTTCCGCTACGCACGATTTTATCTTGCTCCATAAAACATTCCGAAATTATTACAAGTATACCTAGTTTAAAATGTTACGGCGTAGCAATGTTCAAATGTAGCATATTAAAAATGTTCCACATCAGCATCAAATAATAAAGTTAAATACTCCTATTGCCTCAATGGAACTGAGATATAAATCTCATCTCAATTTTTGCTAACATAATTTTATACTTACACCAATCGATCTGAGGATAGGCACACAAAGAGCGCTCCGGTGCGGCCGTAGCGAAGCAATTCAATCTGTTCGCTCCCCCTCCATCAATCAAATCATAGAGAAGATAGAAATGCGCCGCGTCATCAAATCAAAACAGTTGAGTAAACGTGTCAATCTAATAATACCGGTGACGCTTATTTATCCCGCGAGTCTGTCGGCGACGACATCACCCGCCGAACTTTTAATTAAAGCTTGACGAACAACGGCCGCTGCGGATTACCACTCAACCAATATAAAAATACAACCAAAATACTCTCTACCGCCCAAGGAACGAGTTCCCGGAACACAGCGAAAATCGACTCTGAAGTCGACGCCGCAAATCACGTATTACTTCAACAAACCACCCTTAGAAATCTCGATGAAATCCGTGTCTATGTAAATTATACTTTATTGTTGCCGCCACTGAGTTCACATTCAAGTGACGCCGCCGACGCGAGGCGCCCAAATGGAAATTGATTCACTCCGAAACGTAAGGTCGGAAGTGACTTGTGTACTGTCCAATTTACGTTGGCCTCCCGACGGATGGAGGCTCCACCCGCGGTGGCGCGTAACAGTAGACATGCGGGTGACGCGGGAGCTCGGGCTAAACTGGCGGCTCCCTACGTTTGTTAGGTATGTATTACGTTGCGGTAGTACGAGGCTCCAGTACTCCCGAAGTAGCGAGGGTGTGCGATTACTAACAGTAATCGTCTTGATCCCAATGAAGTTGGTAACAGACTGCCGCCATGCCGCGTCCTGGGCCCTAGACTATGAACAACAGTTGGGACATTTACATGATTTCTAACTTGTTGTTGACTTTTGGGTTATATCTGCAATGCTGATAACATTTTAGAATAATCCAACCGAAACCGATATTATGGACTTATTTCAACAAACAGCAATATATTTAGACCTAAACAATTTAGTTTCCGTCTCGAAAATGGATGAGAAATACTATTCTTGGAAAAATGAAAAACTATCACTACTTTCCTCGAACAACAACTCGGAACTTTCCGAGTATATCACTCAATCGTAAGTTGTTGAACTAGTGCGCGGGCCTCAGTGAAGCGGCATATTCATAGGCATCTAAATATGAGTTACGCAACAGTAGCATGTGGCTGACGGCGGGCGCGGGGAGGCGCGCCTGTAATGGAAATCCGCAGACGTTACACATCGCCGGTGGCGCAAGCTGTACGATGCAGCGGGGTGCTCTTACCCCGAGACTCAAGAACTAGGTATAACCCGCCACTGTCTTGAAAATCTCTGTTTTGTAGGTTGTGGTAATCTCAGCAGAAGTAGGTACATAGCTTTATTCTAATTTTTGACCTCGATTATTTTTCTTTTGCTTATGATAGCCCTCTGATAATCTAACTGGGAATTTTACTTGCTGATATTATTTGTTACTTGTTTACCTCTCGGCAAACCAAACAACACGGGGGATGAACTCGTCACTTTTAGACAAAACAAGTCGCAAGTAATTTTATAAGAAGTCAGTAACTCTATTTTTTAAAGTTAGGTTATAGCAACCATACACCATTAAAACGCTTTTTATGACACCATTCGCCGACCGCTCTCTCGCGGGCCGCACGGGGCGCAACCCCGGCCGGCCGAGAGCGCCAACTCCGCTCTATCACTCGCCCCCACCACTCCGCGCCGAGGTGCTCTGCGAACTGGTGTCGCATACAATCACTTACAGAAGAATTACTCTATTCATCCTTAACACTATACATGGGAAACTGTTATATGCGTTTATTGGTACGTTTTTGCACGTAAGTATGTGATGTAGTTTTGATAAAAGAGATCCTTCTATTTCATTTTAAGGATTAAATATAGTAATATATTATAGAGTATTAATGACACAAAAATCAGAGATATTTGATACATACATTGATATTCCAGTCGCCCCACGGGAATTCAATCGCCACTAAGCTGATCTATGTACTGTCTTACATTGGGTAAAACGAATAAAATGGTCCTTCTGAATAACTGGCGACTTGTGACATCCAGCCAGACAGAAGGACTTATTTGTGCAGGGGATGTTGTAATACTTACTAATTGATCCGCCGCGCCGAGCGCTACATGTTGAAATATCGATGGATTTAATACCGTTGTGTCCACACTGCACACACGCATACTTATATAGCATTGTTTGTCAGAGCATAATGTTTTAATATTGATGCTTTTCTGATAATTACGTGTTATGTGTTATATAATATACCGGTGTGGGACCGTACAGTTACTGTCAACGTTGTAAAACAAGACTTGCATCTAGTACAAAATCACAAACTTCTAAAATGACTATCTTAAAAGCTCGTGCTTGCTCGGCACGCTCAACACTCATAATAGACCATTAACCTCCGACTTAACACCGTTTATTTCTGTACATTATTAAAACCTCAGAAGTATTCCAAGTGAGACGAGCTTGATCCTTTTTACGTCATTCTCCAGCAATAATTACTCCACCCGCACCCTTAACAGCCGGCAAATGATACAATAAAATTATATTTAGTCCACCATCGCCCTCCAAGACGTTTTATTTCTAAAAACAACCGGTCCCGAGCAGTTCCGAGCGCGTTAAAAAACATAAAAATGTTAGTTTAAAGCTCACTTTGACGCGTGATTAGAACCACATGTGGAGTTGATTGCAAGCCAAATGAGAGCTGAGACTCAAGCGAGGGATATTGTTGAGTAATTTATTATGATGAGGAAAACGAACGGTTTTGATGGCCGGCGCTGAAAAGTGGAGTCTAAATATAACAAGGAATTACAAAAATACTAATAAACAAAGTACCTACTTTTAACTTGAAAATGCTAATCAAGAGTATTAGGTACTTGTATAATGTAAAGCTCATTTGTATATATAATACGGGTAATGTTTGAGTTGACACGTCATAAATGTTGATATTCACTAACAAGAGTAACAACCCTACGCGTCGCACACGCACACATACATTATTAAACAATCACCCCGACACGTACACGTTACGTCGCCAGCCAATTAGTGGACCGTGTTCGCTAGGGTTGTCGATGTAATCTCCAAGTAGTACTCCTATAACAAGCTATCGATATGATGCCGTCTATTTAATAAGGGAGAGAGAATTATGTCACAATTGCTATTTTATTTTGACGGAAATCTAATCAAAAGTAAGACCGAGAGTTAGCACAACTTGGTAGAGGCTCACGTCTATTGTCCATTCGTAGATCTCGAGTAGGAATTCGTAGATCTTGAATTGATTAATTTGATCGATTTTTCTTTCACAAACCACTGAGACGTACTGATTGATTTATGTTACCTATCTATCCTACTTCAGATCATTTCTTATTTGCCAAGATCTTTTCCTTCCTTGCTTGGCCTAACAACCGGTACTTTTAAATGTACTCAAAACTGCGACTCCCGAGTTCGAGTTCTGTTTTGTTTGATTTTTTCATTGTGTTATTTACATTTAATTATAATACCGATCCGCAAAAGATTCTGCGCATTAAAACCATTAATTTTAACCGGTACATCAATACGTACTTTGTTTTACAACACATGTGTGAACGCGACTTCACATAGCACCTTCTTAGCACTCGTGACGCTACCTATCTATAGTTGTAATCTACGCCAGGGCACTGGAGTTTGACTTCTCGCTACTCAAATTAGCGCTTCAGACTGAATTAATTACCGTTCGCCGCTTCGGTGACAACCCTAGCGCAGGGCTGTCACGGCCGTGTTGATATAACGCAAGTGATTTTGACTTCATAATGAATAAGGGTTTCTCGTCTACTAGACACGCATAGTTAAGCTTGTTTGAATAGTATCGTATTGTGCTCGCCTTGTTTCATACCTACCGAATATAACACTGTTAATTACTGCGATAGTTTATTATTTGTGTAACTTATGTGACAATATCACTTATTTTTACTTTGTATTGTTACAGGTAAGACAGCTGTTGGTTGTGCAACGTTTACTGGAAAAGGGGGAGGGTAATGTACAAAAAAAGTGGCGAAATATTGGTATCCTTAGAATTCAACATTTTTCTAATTTACATTATTGTTGACGACAGCAAAAACTTGACTAAAGTTGGTTAGTGCTCCAATAACGACAATACTGCATAAATATGATAGGAACTACTGCGGCCTGTCCGTGCGCGGTAGAGCAGCCGGGAGTTCTCCCTGAACCGTGTAATCGAATGCCACTCTTAAATTAAAATAGTGCTGCAATCATTCGCCTCGTAACAAGACACCTAAGACCTAGAACTGAAAAGTAGAAACTTGCTATAATTAGTGAAGATGTTTTCAAATGGGAGAGTATTACCATTTGCAAGAGTTACACCGAGTGTCATGTCAAAGTCGAATGTGTCAGTTCCTTTAAGACTCAGTTTCTGTTTGACGATAACGACGTTTAGTTTCACATTCCGATTAGAAGATTCGATGATCCAAACCATGTTACCGGAGGAATGCATAATTGTTTTCATTATTGTTCATTAAGCTTATTGTCGGATAAAGATGACATGTACATGTAATAATCTTTATTGAAATTACTGGGTGATCAGAGTGCATAGCATAAACAAGATTGACAGCTTTGCCTTTAGAGGGACGCTGTTCTACTCCCTGTAGACAGTCTTACTTTAAAAGTTGGCGGTTTACGTTACATGAAGTATGTTACATACCATGAGTGGTGACCGGTCGTAAATAAGCCGTAGGTACAGCTCGGACGGCGCGCGGGTCAATTGTACCGAGACCCCTCGCGATTGTGTTTAACTTTGTTAAAGTGTGTTTAGTGCCGCGCTCAATTGCCGGGATACGTCGTACCGTGATACCTCTACAGTCAACACTGTAAAACATACCAGTGGTGGCTTTCACATGATTAGTGCTACTTGAAAACACCCTGTGTTAGTATGTGGTGACGCAAACTGTTGAAGTTTTTTTGGAAACTCTGTTGAATTTTTATCCCAAGCTTTCTTAATTCCGTCTTCAGTCTTCCCAGAACCAGTCTTATAACGTACTATGCAAATATGGGTCTTTTATCGATTGAAGACTCTACAAGAACTTCACTAATAGTCGTAAAAATTCTTGACACGAAGATAGGATATGACTAATCAGAAAGATCACTAGCAAGTTTAACTGCGTGAATATGACAAGCGAACGTTAAATAGACCAATGAGTCCTATGACCTGAATATGAGTTGATAATAGGCGCACTCGTCTGCAAATACACTCGTATTTATGTAAGCACCGTTCATGAACACTTCATAAAAAATATATTCGACTATAATAAGCATTGTTTGATGTAGCTGAATCCAGTTCGATCCGGTAATACTAGCTACGTGCACGACTTGTGACCGCATCACGTTCGTGCGGTGTGAACTCTGTTCATTGAGTGATGTACCACGCAGACCACGCTGCTGACATTCACTACAATTGACCCCCGCGATCAATGTGCCCCCGATTTTATACAAGCTTCTAAAGGAGTGTGTCGACTGAACGCCAGTAGAGTGACAGACTTGCCTTCATGTGAATATGATACGTTACTTACAGCTCAACACCATTGGGACTTTATTGTTTGAAATTATTTAACCAATAATATGAACCTTGAAGATTCATGTGGGTCACAGATTTGGGTGGATGTTTTCTACCAGATGAAGAGAAGGTAATAGTTTAACCAACTAAAAAAGAAAGCAGCTGTCTGTTACGAGATGCCTCCAGAAATTAAGGATCGAATTTATAACTTTATCTTTAAGCATATTTTTTTAAGACACCGCTAGCCGCTATTAATAATATATTGGGCACATAAGAGAGTTCTATTCTTGTTAGTGATGTTTCGCGTAGCTTCCCATTGACCTCTCAATTGACCCACAGATTAATGTGCCCTGCGCCAGCCTATTACCAACTGGGGTCGCGTTGTACACAAGCACACGCTAAACACAAGCTATATTGTAGCCATGAATATTATATGGTGACTGCGCAAACAGACGGACAAAATACGATCAGACAAGCGGAACAAAGAATCCAATGTGAAAGGGGACTAGTTGATCAGTAGATAAGGGGGTCTTTAGAACCGCTCCAACGATTATGTTGAAAGTATTAATTATGGGGTAGCTTACGACAGGGTTAACAACTAGTGTATCGGGTTACTTCTGTTTGATTTTAACCGTGAATCAAAAATTATGTAGGTTTAGTTGAGTTGCAAAGTTGAGTACAAATTTAAACAACTCCTATAAGCGTCTTCTGATCTGTTAAGAATTTTATAGACAAAAACTTTCTAATTAAAAGCGATTTAGCGTCACCATGTATTAAAAAAACATCTTTTGTCGGTCGATATAAGCCTACTTCGTTACTAAACTTGATTTTTCAAGTTATTACGTAGATACCTTCAAATTACTTACATTACTAACATTAGTACGTACCAAAATCCTGCAAAGCACAGGATATGACCGCCAGTTAAAATGATCACCATACCAGTGCCTGAACTAAAGGCTGTTGTAGCTAATGCTGTGGCTCTTAAAACAATAAGAGGAAGCGAGACGCCGCTACACGCAATGTAGAGCGTTGTCTCTCTTTCACATCACCATCAGTCATGCTTTGAGCGCTCATAGTAGCTCGCAGCTTCCGCGTTCGCGTAACAGGCCTAATACCCCTGTAACTTAATGGTTCCGGGCGAATATCAAAGGGAGTCGACACGAGATATATTACTTCTCCGAACTTGCCGTACAACTGCATGTAATCAAAGACATTCGTATTAAGATCGCTACGGCCATTGTTTTCCTAGAATATTGAACGAATTGCGATCCATTGGCGTACATACGTACATCTAAACTGTTTAGCACAAAGATAACTCCCCGTAGTTCTTTTGTGCGTAATCTATATCCTTTTCTAACGTTTTATTAGTCATTAAAAACTAAACTTATATAACTATAAAGTAACGTATTGACAAAGCGTCGAAAAATATGTGTCATTATTTTTTTATAATCAGTTTCCTTATTCTTGAAACTGTCTTGGTTCTGTTTTTAAATTTGATTGGGTTGGCGATTCAATCCTGAAATGATACTAAACTAAACCGAATCGAGGGAACTACATAGACAAATCTCGATCGAGCGTAGTTCCAACTCGTGGCACTGCACAGATTACCGCTAGTGTCGGGTTGCAGAATGCCAACTCGATCTCAATTCAATTGAAAGTGAACACGATTCTATCGGGAGTAAGCCTACAGGAACTAGAAACCGAAGGACAGGTTTGAAGGTTTTAAGAATACGATGTGTTATTATCGTAACACGCAAAATCATCATTCCCCTGCCCCTATCCTAATCATTATTTGGGTTCGGCGCAGCATGTCTTCGTCTTCCACACGTCATCTGACGTCATCTCGCAAGTTTCACTCTTTGCAGCCATATTATCTTTCACATATTTATTTATTTATCAGGAACAATTCACATTGTGTTTGATATAATTATAATAACATCTATGGTTAGTACTTCTTAAATCATAATTATTGTAATTCTGAAATTAAAAACATGCAACAATAATAAATACAAATATTAAAACATAATCCATCCATCGCTTCTCTGGTCGTCCTCTTCCCCTATATCCATCCACATTCGTGTCCATCACCTTCCTTACCACGTGATCCTCTTTCCTCCGCATGACATGTCCATACCATGACAGCCGGTTACCACGAAGTTTTTCTGTTACCGGTGTCACTTTCAAACTCCCGATTAATACGATGTGTTAATATGTGTTAAAATGACCAAACACATTTGTAAGAGGTTTACGTCAAATAAAACTCGCTCCTTACTCAAGTCTGATTGCACATCTTACATCTCGTCATACGTTATATTTGAGCGGGGGCACATTGATCAGCGGGTCAATTGCGGGGTCCCGGACCCGGCTAATAGAAACACGGACGTTAGTGGCTCCACAATCATAATGTACTCCATAACTGATGTGTTACGTCATACCATTTGTTATGTCTTTGTGATGTAAGATTCTCATATTCAGAATACTTCAAGGGACAAATGAAAATATTGTTTAATTTCTATATTATGGCTTTGATGCTTTACTTGTAAGGGACAAAAAACAGTCACATATTAAACGCTACAATAAATCCTTTACCTTAAGTTATACAATAAGGTCCCAAGGATATTAGTACGTCTATGACATGATCCAAGGTTTGTTAATTACTAGTATTTTCCCACCTGCATGTAGTTTATCGCTGCAATAATCTGTGGATGTTATTTCAGGATGTCCGTTTCCTCCATGAGAAATACTATCAATAACATACTCTCACAAACTTTCGGTCTACCCTAACCAAAACCTGCCACTTCCACATTGGTCGTGTAGTTTCTCTAGCATCAGTATAATAAGCATAGTACCGATAAATAGCGTTACATTCATACAGCGCGCCACAACGATTCCACGTCGGGAACACACTCGCCCCCATATTTACTAAGTAAATATAATTAAGGACCGCCCCCAATAAGGTAGCCACTATACATGTTAATTACAGAATGTCCAATTTGTACGTGTTTTTTGAGATAGGAGGAAATCATTTTGTACTGAGAAGTACTCAGGGGTCAATTGAGTTATGTGAGAACAACTGGCTAATATATTTACTAAAACTGTAAATCCTTGCTAGACCGTCTAAGCAGTAGCAAATTTAAAGATCAATACAGTTGTCCGTTAAATTTAGTCTGATACTATACTCGTTTTGCCGCCGTAGTAATATCAAAGAGGACTTTAGTTGAAAATCTGAGGCGTAAAGAATGAGTTTCCTTTTTTCTTGTTGTATTTCTGAAATTTTACTACGGATTGGTGTATGAAACACCCCCTGCGGTCTGCTGTTGACGTAGCTTGGTAAAAAGTGTATGCCCCAATGAAACGTCAGTTAAAGTTGAACAAGCGTCAGCTGCTGCTGTTCACATAGGTAGGAAATTCTAAACCAACGGTAATTGGTGTGTGAAGGGTACCACACCAGCTGTTACTACGTTATCGTCACCTTTCCTAAAAAAACGTGGAGAATCGAGGGCTTTTTATGCAAGTCATCTAAAAAATAATATAATATAAAAAAAAAAACATTAAATTTAAAATTTATTTGGTACAGTCTCACTCGGAAATAATTTATTAAAACTATGATTACAAAATGTAGATTTTGTTCCGTTAAGCTTTATACAAACGGGTAAAAATCTCCACACGAGATACAGTCAGCAAGTGTAACCGATGAATACGTTGTCAACAGGTGTGAGCGCGAACAAGATTCCGAAACGCGCGGAAATCCCTCCGAACAAGGGCGGGCCGTTCGCGGCGGCGCTGCGGACGCTCGCCAAGAACGCGGGCCCCGACGCCAAGGACGGTGAGTGCACTCGTAGCTAGTCCCACAGACCAGAGCCCGGTGAACATACCAAACATACGTCTGATGGTAACAGATCCATGTGGAATATATTTAGGGGAACTAAAATCTCACCACCATCTCTTAAGGATTATCGTGGAAGAGAGACAGTGCATTACACAGCGTAAAGCGGCGCCTCTCTTTCACAACTGCGCCACCAGTTTTACTTAAAGAGGTGTCGGTACGCCCCCTGAACCATGCCGAACATTTTAGGGGAAAGTAAGCACCCTATTTCGGCATCCAATTGAAAATTATTTTATGGATCTCTAAAATGTAACCTGTTGCGTTTTTACCTGCGTAACGTAAGGGTTAATTTCTGTTCGGAACAATGTTCACCGCCCTCCAGGTCAGCTGATCCCATTTTCTTTTGTTTTCCTTCAGCCACGGAGCACACTTGTTGGGTTCTTTACTTGTCCATATATGTACGATGATGTCATGAACTACTATTGTTTCGCTAGAACATAGATAGTAGATAAAATACATTGTGATGGTTGACCAGAGAAAATGGAATATTCCTTGTGAAAGTCCTCAATTTGTCCAATGACGTCCAATGCTTGATACTTTGATGGTTTTTATGTATGAGTAGAGCAATGGATGTCGCTAATTCGCCCACATCGAGACGTTGTTTCTTGTTAAATGTTAAATCTCCGATTTTCCTCTAGTCAACCAGTTCTATATGCTTGTTGATCGAACGTCTAGTGTATGTAAAGTGTAACTGTAAGTTAATCTAAGTGTTACATGTAAATGGGATGATGTGATGTTTTTGTTACTAATCATTTGGTTGTTCCGTCACTTTAACTTGTTTTGTTGATTTTTATTGCATTTTGCTTATTGTGTGGTGTCCTTTTTGTTTTTATATTTATCGAAGCGTCACTTAGAACTTTTTTCAATGTAGATGGAAAGGTCTACATTTTATTCCAATTAACGTCAGCTAAAACTATTTATTGGTTCAACATTTGGTTACCACAAAATCAAAGTACTTTTTGCAAGTATTTCATGTATACTTGACATTCTATCTAAAATATATTTCAAAGACCTTTAAATCTCATGTCTTTGTTTGTAAAAAGACTTCAGAATACCCCTACGTAATGACACTGTTCATATAATTTCAAAATTAAATATCCCGTAAAGAATTTTACCGTCACAGGTCTCACATATTTCCACGAAATTTTCTCGTTCTTTACGAAGGTGTCATAGTATCTTGCTTCGGCAATTTTACCTTCCCATTATCCAGTTCAGTTAAGTTCTGGCAAGTAAGGTTAAGAGCTAAATGCATATAGCGGGCCCCTGGTCTCGAGGCTAGCCAGTGGGGCGCCCGCTGACGATGCGAGTGTGCAGGAGGCGGGTCCGGCGCCGCGGCCGAGCGCGACGCGGGCAAGGACAAGCCGCCGCCCGCGCCGCCCAAGCGCGCCTCGCCGCACCACCTGCCCGCCAGCGGCTTCCAGCCCTACCGCCCTGATGACAGGTGAGATACCACCACTATAACTAGCCATGTAAGGATACAGATTGTACGGTAAACTGCCACTGTGTCATGCTGCTTTCATTTTTGTGTGAAAAGGGACATTGCAAAGTCCAACTGCGCCTCAGGGTTGAATTTTCAATGTGATGGGAGTTATTAATTATAAAATTAACTTCATAAGTCAGTCAAATTCTTGCAGTGATGATCAAGATCAATCCAAAAAGAACTTAAGAGTTGTAATGACTAATAACTTTTGGGACCCAATAAAGCAAAATTACTTGTATCCAATGTACAAAGTATCATCTTAATGAGCGGTGAATATCGGTGTGTGTTCTAGACTGTCCCACCCCGCGGCTTCGTTCCCCCTCCTGGAGCCGTCCGCGTACTCCCCGTACGCACACCCCAGCATCTACTCGAGCGCCGCGCTGCAGTACAGGTATGAACTCAACTTACATTTGTACCTATTGAAGTATGAGCAATATAATGTCCAGTGTTCATTGGATATGCGGTATGTTGAGCGTATTCTTTGCCTTTTCTAGTGAGGTCTACTGACTTCTGTTTTTAATCTGACTCCAGCGATAATTAATTCACTATTCATGCTAGACATGCTGCGCTGACCCCAAGTAATAATTGGGATAAGGGCAGGGGAATGATGATGAATGACGATTCATAAATTTCGCTGTGCTTTTTTTGTTTCTTAGATTTCTTTTTAAATTCAAAACCAAAATTCAAATCGTGTATATTGAAAATCGGATAAATTTTATCTCTTTTAAATGTCATTCTTTAAAAATATAAGCTCGCTGGAATCGACATTTACTAACTGGCTACCCTGAGAAGAAACGTCAAAACAAACTCAGGGGTCATCGCCTCTTTTAAAGTCCAGACAATGAAGTGTTTTTATATCGAGTAAATAAATGTAGTCTTTCCTGAGCTGGCCTTTAGAAGAAAGAGCCAGGTCGATCTGAGAAAGACTGTGCCAACAGGCGGCACGCGAGCCCCGAATAGCTCATGCAGCTCAACCATTTAAGAGACTGCAATCATATGTTGTGTGTTGTGTGGCAGGCTAGCGGCGGAGGAGCAGATGTACCTGGAGCGCGTGTTCCGCAGCGGCGTGGGCGTGGGCTGGCTGCCGCCCTACGCGCTGTACCCGCCGCTGGCGCCGCCGCTGCCGCTCGTGGCGCACGCGCAGCACGCGCAGCACCAGCACCAGCTGCACGACGACCGCGAGAAGGAGATCGCCGCGCAGCGCGAGCGCGAGCGCGAGAGGGAGCGCGAGCGGGAGCGAGAGAGGTTCGTATCTCACATTGTATACTTATTTTACTGAGATATCTCAAAAGACAACGTTTTAGCAGGGTGGTTAGCAATCGAGTATCCATGAGGATACCTCGCTTTACCAAAGAAAAAAGGGTGATTAGCAATCCAGATGCATTGTCCTGCGCGTCCGTTCTTATTGTAGTAAGGGATGGGCTTTTTACATCCACCCCTTAGAGCAGAAGTCCAGAAGTACTGAGGCTTGCCAGAGTTGCGCAGAGAATGCGCAAGCGATCCCGCGACTTTGGTAATAGAAGGGGTGTTTTTGGTCGGTGTGAGTCCGACGTATCCTCGGCGTGGGTTGGAGTCATTAGAGTTCCACCCCGGATACAAAAAAAAGGGTGGTTAGCAAATACTTAGTAAGTTGTTCAGCTACTTCCTCATTATATCGAAGAGTAGGGTCAGGTCAAGTGTTAAAGGAATGTGTTGTGTATGCGCAGGGAGCAGCGCGAGAAGGAGCAGCGCGAGCGCGAGCGTGCGCGGTGCGAGAAGGAGCGCGCGCGGCTGGAGGCGGGCGCGCTGCTGCCGCCGCCCGCGTACCTGCCGCGCGCGCTGCTGCCGCCGCCGCTGCTGTACCGCCCCTACCGGCCCTACGCCGCGCCCGAGCCCGAGCCCGAGCCCCACCCCGCGCCCGCGCCCGCGCCCGCGCCCCACGACGCCGCAGGTGACCCGCCCGCCGCCTGACCCCGCACATTCCCCCTCCACACCGTACTTCCTCACTATCTCCACAACATTACAACATTACATCTCCTCACCCAGGATACTTCACTGAGCCACCGACGATTGCGTTGTAAATAATCATAGTGCTATGATTTCTAAGTCACTCAAATTTCTTGCTAAATGAACTGATTAGCATTATGCTACTGTTCCTTCTCTAAATGTATAAAATTTCCGAACGCAATGGCAATGTGATCGACATCAGTACAAAAATTAGGTTCACTTAGTCGTTAGCTTAATTACTGTGTCATCTCCGTAAAATTAAATGTATTTATGGTACTAATTGAAATCCCCAGAGCAATTTTATTCGGCTGTAAAGCCGGCGTACCCACAGTTTCCCTATAAATATCTGAAGTTCACCGTAACTGATTCGGTGTCAGACTACTCGTTGAAACCTTGTTAATTCCCCAAGCAGTAAGATGGAACATGTCATTTCTGGCAGAGTTCTTCCCACGTCATCCAACATGACCCTCCCTTCCCCCTTCCTTTGGCCAAAAGAAGAACTTAATCGTTAAGATAATAAACATTTGTAATCAATTTTCAGTAACTTATATTTTAAAGCTACTTTTCATACAAAAACTAAAGGTTACTGAAAACTGAAGCTGCACAAAATATTATTAGAAGGCGACGCTCACGTGAACCTTAATACGAGTACATTTTAATATTAATACGTCCTACTATAAAATAATTAACTGATTTTGGTCTAGAAAGCGTATCACTGTACAAATTATACAATTTTTATAAAACATGCTTGTGGGAAGGTTCGCGTGGCGCTCGCCGACGATGGATATTCTCGACTGAAATTGTTATGTTTATATAACGTTTTACAACTCGATTACTTGTATTCTGTTAATTGGAAAACTTAATTCATTGATTGATTGATATTGTCGACGGTGTACTGTTATCGAAACCGGTCGTTGTTGTGTTTGATCTGGCTTATGGTGATACACACTTTGAACGTTACAGAAAATATGCTGAAAACGACTCCATATATTTATTAATATACAATTATACAATCAAATAGTCTGCAAGGCTTTTGAAAAGGGGCGGGAGCCTTCGTCCCGAGTTAATGTGAATACTGTCAATGTTTATAAAAGATTTAATTTATTATAAGAATCATGTGAGGATCAATTAATTAATTATGTATGAAAATAACATATGACGAATCACTAATTTAAGTAAATGTTCTAAGATATTTGTATGTTCTGTAAATGTGCCAATTAAATGGTTTGAATGAAGTTAGTAAGATTATTTTGTGTATGTATGTAACGAGATCACTGAGCACTTCCAATGTAACCCCTAGCCTGATGTAACCTGATACATGTGTGTGTAGATGACCCTGTTATTATTTATTTGTAAGAGTAACTGTACAACGCCCGACCCTTTCTGTCAAGTCGCCACGAAGTGTGTCATGCCATGTAATTCACAAGTTTTGTCGTTTACCTAGATTGTAAGACTAACAAATGTGATCTGTTTCGATAAGAGTGCACGGCTTAGTACCGTCTCTTTCTGTTGTTGTGTGTGCGAGCGAGAGGTCGCGACAGAAGTGCCGAGTTCCTACATATATAGTTAGTATCGTCGCGCGCGTCGATACCACGCCACATTATGTACTTATACGTGTTTGTTGTATATTATATAAATTGTGATACAAATATTACTCGATGTGTAATTTAAATAGATTTAAGTTGAACTTGTATTAAAGCAACGATGTGACGGCCTGTGCGGGCCCCGGTATCAGTTTGTCAGAATACGTATAAGTGTATGACGCGGCCGGCAGAGGGCGCGAGTGGCGTCGCTCCGCTATGATCAAACTTGACGAATAAACAACTGCCAGGTGCAGACTGTAACTAGATAGGATGTGCGGTTATTTAAAATTATATAAATATATAATTTAGACGTAAATCAATTGTACGTGTCGAGGCCGCGCCCAGTCCCGCGCGCGCGGCGTCGGCTCACTTATGTTATTGTATTCGCTCGTCCGGGGTCATCCGTAACTTAAGTAGGCTTTAAGTTGAGCGCGCGTGCAATCTGCTTCGCAATATTCAACTCTACTGCATTTGTGATAAGACTTGATTCCCGTTGCAGTATTCGCGACCACGACCCCGCGCGACCGACGACTGCAGTGTTTAACAAACATTGAAAAAAAAACCACGAAATTTTATAACAAAAAAACCTCTTTATACGTTAACTTAGATAGTTATTATTAATTTTAGCTTTTAATAGGTGTTCAATATTTTTCAATCTTTTTTTCAATCACGAGCAGCATTTAGGCGGACGACGTGTTGTCGTACTACAAGTGTCAGTGTCCGATATGTCATGTAAATATTATATTTAATAGTTAGATATGATATGGACAATACCTAACAAGTGAAAAAACATGGTTTTATTGAAAAATACATTCAATGAAATTATTAGTGTGCATGTTCGCGGCGGCGACAGCGCGAGGCTCGCGCTCTCGCCGCCGGCGCTCACCTTTTATTTTTGTTTGTCCCCCCCCCTACCCCCGCCCCCCGCTTCGGTAGCATGTAGATAGACTTTGTGCAGCTTGCGCAGCTAGCCCACGCCCACGCGTGCGACACCACCGCACTACTGCACTACCGGCCACGCACCGGCCGGAATAGTGCCACGACAGCCCAACATGCGGTGTAATGCGACCACATCTGTTCAAATGAAGAGCAGCGTAATTGATGTGCTTTGAAAGATTTGTACGTTTGACGATACAGCGATAGCCATAACGAAAGATTCTACAAAAACTTCTTGTTAGGAATTTTAATCGGTACAGTAGTCAATAGATGGCGCTTACCGACAGCAACGAGACATAGCTTACTTTCGATACTACCCGAAATCGACAGTCTTAATATTTATAAAGGTGCCAATAGGATTTACAACAATGGTTGTCTTCTCTAGGTTCGATTCCTACACCACGTAAAATATAGGAGCCAGACGCATGTGGAGCAATTCCAACGAAATAGGGATAAGTAGCGATAGGTATGATATAAAAGTTGTCGTAGACATTCATAAATTATTTATGAAAATCATAGAAATAACCCGGATTTGAACTGCAAAATGGCAAAAGGCTCGCTTAGGTAAGCCGTCGTAAGTAGAAACAGTAAAATGTATTAGTAGCGTGATGGTATAATACAAGATATGTAACGTGTGCATTTTACAATGACGCGTCTAATGCGTGATCTTAGTTTAATGTTGAAAGAATGAACATTTATATTTAAAGTGAGGATCAATCTCCATGCGCTACGATAATATACACAGGTTTTTGAACCTGTTGATTGGCCTTCTAATCGCACCCTCAGCCGGTGCGGTGCGAGTCTCTCGACCACAGAACTACCGTAGCTTATAGATTTCACAACGACTATTATCCTAATACTTTTTATAACTCACCATAACAACGTAAACCTCTGACCATAATATGTCAAAGACAAGTTAGTAATTTATGATGATACAATCTATACTCCGCGATGTCGCACAGTCTGTGCAGCTGGCTGTCACTCACACGAGCCCAAGCCTTGTCATCACTTGTCAAAACAAAACCAAAATCAGCAACAATTTTGTATATAAAGATAAAGGATTTGAAAAAATGCGCGTCAATGGCCCGGCCCATACCCCACACTGACCTGCGACGCATACCGGAGCGCATCGACAAAACGCTGCAGCCGAAGGAGAGCGAGTCTCGCGGAGTGTGCGAGGGGCGCGGGGGCGACAGCGGCAAGAGCCTGGTGCTGGGCTTGGCGGCGGGGTGGGCGGCGGGCGCGCTGCTGGCGCGGGCGGGGCGCGGCGCGGCGTGCGGGCTGGGCGGCGGCGTGCTGCTGCTGCAGCTGGCGGCCGAGGCCGGCTACATCCGCGTCAACTGGGAGCGCGTGGCCGCCGCCGCCGACAGCCTCGCGCGCACCGCACGCTCCGCGGCGCGCTTCCTCGCACAGCACAGCTGCTACTCGGTAGGCTTCCTCGGCGGATTCTTCTTCGGAGTGGCCTCCACCTAGTGATGATAGGTAAAAGTTCTACTGACGTAATTTATTTCTTATCAAATATTTGCTATTAATATATTAACTTGGTTTAAGAATCTCCTACTTTTTTATTGTCGAAACTAAAGACTAATAGTGTGACAACCAAAACGAGTAGGTAATATTAGTAGAAACCAAAAAAAAGTATCTAAAGCGAATAACTAGTGTTGGTAACGCAATAAATGTCTATTTTCTGTCTTATTTTCTTGTATCTTGTCATAGCATATTTAGAAACGACTCCTATCAGACAAATTAAATTCATTATAAATAAATAAATATTCCTCATTCACACAACGCCATCTAGTCTCAAATTAAGTATACGATAGTAACTTGTGTTATGAGTACTAGACAACTGATAAACATACTTATATATTTTTAAACACATACATATTATAGATAAATTACACCCAGACACAGAACAAATGATCGTGCTCATCGCACAAACATTTGTCCTGGGTGGGAATCGAACCCACGACCTCCGGTTTAGCAGTCAGGGTCCCTAACCACTAGACCAACAGGCCCGTCATTATTATATCTAGCAGGAATAGAAACAAGGTCAAATGCAATGATATCGTAGCGTCACTTTAAGTATCTCGCCTGCAAACAACTATCGCGCATGAACGAGTAAGTATATTAGACAGCAAAAACAATATATTAATCAGAGGTCACAACAATTCTTATTTGTAAAAGTGAATCTTCTTTCCTTTGAAATAAGACCGATAGTAGGACAACAACATTATTACATGAATATTTTTATACAACAGTTTACTCACGCTTGTTTTACGAGGTCTCTCGATTTAAACTTCGTTATGTTCGCTGGTTTACTGCCGCTGTCTCAACGCTTAAATAAGTGTGAAACTTTCTTAAGCTCTTGTTGCGATTAGAATCCAGCTCACAATTTTTTTTAACCATGAATAAAAATATTGTAAATCTTTTCATGTTGGGTTCGATTCCCTATTATACTTAATATACCTATCAATGTTATGATAAGCTAAAATACTATAATATAAGCTTAGGGTACAAGTAAAGTAATGATTTACTCTAAAAATCGCCTTAGCTTGAGATAGGGAGCGTAAGTATGTCCAAATTGAGTTGCTCAATAATAATAATCTGTAATTCTGAATATAATAATTATTTAAAAAGTAATAGTAGATAATTAATAAATTGTTCAGTGAATTTGAAATACAAGAATGTAGGTAGGTAGATGTTCTCATAGACTTATGTTTTTTTTAAACCACAAACATGGTACAAAATTAAAACGTCTATCAAAAGTCTACCTAGACGTGTTTGGTATCTGACTACTTTCTTAATTATATAGTCCTCCTTATCAATTTCGATATTCCCATGGCAAATGCATCTCCTAGCGTAAGCCCTGATGTGACAAAAAGAGAAACCTAAGCCTTCGTACACCTACACATACTCTCAATAATGCAGGTCGTATTGCAGTGCTTGCGATCAGGTCTTTAATTCCAAACTCGGTTATCTTAAATAATAAACTTTACACGCCACGAGTAAAGCAGGAGGATCTAAGTCACCAGAGCCGCGGCGGTCCGGGTTCCGGGGTGTAAACTCTGCATAACTTCCTTGCAGCTGTTCTTACCCGACCGAGGTTTCGAACCCAAGACCTCGAGCAACTTAAATTTGTGATCTCGATGCCAACGAGGTAATGTTACTAAATCTTATCACAAGTCGCAGATTACAAAGAGATAAGTGAGATTTACTAAATATTGAGTTAAACGATGAATTAGCATTGGCGCGATGCCATGTTACGAACATAGGTATATAATTATTATTTGTAGATAATTGAAACGCCTTTAAGTAACTATACTTGACAACGAAAAAAAGAAATAGATCGAGCCTTTTGCCATCTAGGTTTAGCATAAAAATGGTACCTATTGACACGAAACTGAGGAACATTACAACCACAAAGAGAACGAGTTAATCCCAAGGAACTGAATAGGAAAGAATTAGGTTAGCTGTGGTTAACACCTACTTAGTAAAAATACAGTCATTTCCAACTTATAAACTTATTGCTCACAATCCGCTTCAGCTTTGCGAGGGTGCAATACAGATGACTGATCAATTAATATTTACAATAAAATTAATAAACTATCCTCTTGGAACATTGAATCGACAGGTAGGGTAAGTGCTCCAATGAATGAACACTTAAGCAATCTTCCAACTTCAAAAAATAATTACAGTGTGTTGCTCATAAGGGACCATAGTCCAAAGCTATATTTTGGTATCAGGATTGTATTAAAAATATATTTTGAGTAGATTTTACGAAATAATATGAATACTTTCTGAGATATTTAACAATAAAATGAAAAATACCCTAAAACCCCAGTGAATGAACGAAAATTTCTAGTAAATGAACTAAGTAAAACCAGTAAATGAACACATTTTTTGTTTAATTAACATATAGGAAAATTCAAAATATTTCAATAAATATTATTTAATAATCAACTAAATAAAAAGAAAATAATTCTTTGCCTCTAAATCTGTCAGAAACATAAAAAATAACAAAGAAAAAGCTTTAAAATTCACACCTAATCATTATCAGTACATAGTATAAAGTCGCTTCCCGCGTCTGTCTGTATGTATGTTTGCTTAGATCTTTAAAACTACACAACGGATTTGGATGCGGTTTTTTTAATACATAGAGTGATTCAAGAGGAAGGTTTATATGTACAATTACATGCTTAATAAATTAGAGAACCATTGATAATTTCAAGATTTCTAATGCAAAGTCGTAAATTAATTACATTTTTTCGCGCTTACTTTGCAAACGCAGGCTGAACCCTAAGAGATTCATCAAAATAATGTACTAATTATTTGTACACATTGCAAAGGTCTACAGAAAAATCCGCGATGGTATATGTCTTTCTCTTATGGATATCCCACAATAGAATTTTTTGTCATTTACTTTTTACGACAAATAATGGCTAATTTTCAAAGCGATTTAAACCAATACAGCATGAATCCTTATGCGATTAAATACCTTAAATACATTGTTCAATTAATATAGATTTATATGGCAATTTACAGCCATTTCATTTTATTTAAATGAATATTTTTGAAGATAATACAGATTTAAAAGTTGCGGGACGTACTGTTTGCGGTCAAGCTGGAACGGGCCGCTATGTTTTTATAAACAACGTTCACAGTTTTTATATAGTATATTTGTTACAGCCAAAGTGATTAATCTAGATATTATGTATACTGTCTAGCTATTATGAATAATATCTACTCAATTTGGATAAAGTGATTATTTACACAAAATTAATCACATTAACTAGTTATTATACATAATATCTTCAAAAAATTGGATAAAGTGATAAAACAAGTAGATATTCGTTTTAAGAATAAATTTGTATTTCAATTTTCCTTAAGCATACATATCAGAAAGATTATTTTAACAATTAAAATAACATAAGTTAATATTTTCACCTCAATAAACATAGATTTTAACAAATAAAAAAAAAAACCTAACCTCACCTAATTTAGGTTAGGTTAGGTTTTTTTTTAGGCAGGAGTGTGGATATCAAATGAACATTATACCTTTTGATCATTAGCGCAAATGTTGATATGGCAAATAAATATTCGACGAACTGAAAATTATGTCAAACGACATTATACAAAGTGATGATTTTCTTAAACGTTGTTCGATTGAGTAATATTATATCAAACGTTGTTCGATCAAACCAGGGTGAACCTAAGATAAAGACCGTATTATTACTTTGGCTAACTTTGACACGATATTATGAATAATAACTAGATAATGTGATTAATTTATTACACTGTCTAGTGAATTTAGCTATTATCCATAATGACTAGTCATTATGTATAATCGCTCATTAATCACTATGACTGTAACATATTTACTATTTAGTATCAGCATAGCACCCGTGCGGAGCCGGGGCGGGTCGCTAGTAAACCTATAAAGGACTTAGGAACGTTTATCTTTTAATTTAGGAAAATATAAAATATATTTAAATCAAAACATAAAAAAAAACAATCAATTTTTAACTTTATTAGTGAATTTATTATGTAGGGTGGATTTTGCTATAACCTACGAGTGAACCTAAGAGCTCTTTCCAATGTTTCTTGGGTATATCGAAACTTTTCGTGTTTTTTTTTATTGTAATCCATGTTAATCTAAAGGGACAATAATAGAAGAAAAGAAAAATTAATAAAATAATAGAATCTAGGTCTTACAAACAGAAAATCTAGCTCAAGTAATTGTGTTCATGATGAAAAATGTTAGTTCATACACTAGATATTATGAA
Source organism: Chrysodeixis includens (assembly GCA_941860345.1). Lineage (NCBI taxonomy): Eukaryota > Metazoa > Arthropoda > Insecta > Lepidoptera > Noctuidae > Chrysodeixis > Chrysodeixis includens. The sequence goes on along the minus strand of OW796112.1, from coordinate 4,355,991 downwards.
CCAATGAATGAACATACTTGTCCCAATACTGGCCTTAGTATCAGAAATCTATTTTTAAAACAACTCTCAATACCTGAATCTTATGGCATAAAAATAAATAACATATTTGAATAAAAACATGAAATAGACGTTTTTCCAGTGAATGAACGGTCGTTCATATACTGGATTTCAAACGATTTTTAGTTCCAATGCTGGGACACCTAATAATTTAATTAAAAAAGGCTAAAATTGCAGTTTATTTGATTCGAGACATAAAACATAACGATTCTTTATTCGAAATAATAAAAAACTTATGTTACATAATTCAATTACGGCTACAATGTGTTAACAAAGAAGTTGCGTCTTACCCGAGTCCTAAATTCTTGTCCGAACAAATACGCAGTTCAAACCACACTGCAAGTTTAAACGCTCGACATTTAAAAACGAACAGTGATATATGAAATGAATGTTGTCCCTATAATGGCAAAAGGAGTTGTAATTATGAAAAAAAATACTATGTTGGGTAGAAATATCTCAATTTCTTATTTTTTGGAAAAAACTCAGTTTTGTTCATTTACTGGGGTGTGTTCGAGCACTGGAGCACTTACCCTAGCGCCTACCTATAAAAAAAACCGCGTCAAAATCCATTGCGCATTATGCCTTTAAATGGGATGCGATGTTTGATACTATGTAGTGATAGTGATATAAATTATATTTGGAATCCTGCCCAATGATATACCTACTACAGTTACAGTTACTACCTACTATTACTATCTACAGTTATTAAAGGTTATATAAGACGAGCTAAATTTCTACATGACAAGTAGGAACACGGACCTATGGATCAGTGGTTTAAAACTATTAACTTTAAAATTACTGTTACTTAACTTTTGTGAGATTGTATAACTATGAAAATATAGGAAAAAGAAGGAAGATGTTTTTGTCTATGGTACAGAAATGTCCCTGCGAAGCTGTCAATGTCACGGTCAGATGACAGGACGATATCTATCTATCCTTGTTTTTATTATGCGACTAGTCTATCTTTACGTACTTATACCATTACGCTTGTAGTCCCCAATGGGCTGGCAGGGGTGCGGGTTATTTTAGGGCAATCTTATTATCATTTATCGGATAAAAACAATTCGACGGGGACTGCTTAGCCTCTTAGAAGAGGAAAAAAAGAATGCTTTTACGCTATGCTTTGTAAAACAGCTTCGGTAAAACTCGCAGCATGTTGGTGTAAGGCTTATGTTTGCTCGCACTAGTTCTAAGGCAATTGAGTACTGAGGATATTATTTAACTGAAGTTAAACGTTAATGGTAATTATGACTCATATCAGTAAATAAAAGATATGATTTAAAAATAGAACTTACGTACCTTCTACAGATATGAGAAGTACTTAATCTAGAAAGCTATCTGTTGTAATCTCGATTGACACTCAACATGAGTTGAATAGGTGTCCTCGGTAGGTACTCAAGTGCTGATTCCAAGAGTAATGCCGCAATCCTGTCCTATATGCATGCATTTTATTTTGTTTTATCCACGAGCGTATTAAAAATCCAATTAAACCAATTTTGTTAACATTGCAGTCGCTCTCAGCGGTCACAGATGTGTTGCTAAAAAGGTATCAATCAATGAATTAAGTTGACTTATTATATCTAAACGCTAATACAACAACTGAGTTATGTAAAATGTTAACTTAGAATTAATTTATCCAAATTAGACAATTGTTGTAATATTCTCTTATGTTTTGCAGTTGTCCCGAACAAGCTGATGGCGCCTCTTATACCTATGGAGCTCGAGAGAGCTCTCCCGCCAGACCCCATTCCCCCCAAGCCCCCAGAGCTGTACATGCCGGAGGACACTCACATATTTGACAAACCTAATTACCTCCCGAAGCCTATTCCTCATTCCGCGAAAATTTCTCCATCTTCGATACCGATCCCCAACCCGAGTGTGACGACCTCGAAGATGCTGGAGCCCGGGTACCCCAACTACAGCACGCGACTGTACTCTATCCCCGGGTACTCCGCGTTCCAGCCCGTGTCCTACCCCAGGAAGGAGCAGGCGAGCCAGCCGCCCGCGCCGCCGCCAGCCGACACCCAGCCCCCTGAATACACACCATACCCGACACTACCAAAAGAAAACCACATAGCTCATACGTATGAAGAAAAATGTATAGACACTGAACAGCCACTGCGGCTCACCCACCAACAAGAAATCCAACAATCCATTCAGAAATCACAGACAGATTTCGAACAACATTTCACTCCGGAAATAATACCAGCTTCATCAGTACCAGATGTTTGTAATATGCAAAGTACTGAAACAAATATGAGTATCACGTCCTTAGCGCAAGGCTCCGGTGCTACGATCACAATACCCTCACAAATTCAGAATAATGAAGTCAAGAAAAAAACAGAAAGATATAGTTTAAAAACTAGTATACCCATCAGCAAACTCGATATGAATTGTGTCAGTAATCTACCAGACACCGCCTATCAGAACTCCATGCCTAAAATGCCTTTCAACCCAGCTTTTTCAAAAGAGGTTCCAAGGATTGAGATTCAGAGTAATGTTGTTATACGGTCGGCAACAAAAGAAGCTGAAGTGAAAGACACGCAACCGGGAGTGCCGAGCAACAGCATCAGCACATTAATCAATGCGGCTGAAGCTATAAACAAGACTGAGACTACTCAACATCAATTTCGAGTTCCTGAGCCTAAGCCGGACCCCCCGGCTGAGGTGAAGGAGCCCCCTGCCTTACCGAGACCCATATTTAATCCTATGAACATAGAAACAAGTAAAGTACACATAAATAAGCCACCTGAACCGACGTACAATGAACAGAAAAATCAAATAGTATTCATACAAAACAAGAACAATCCTAACCCAAAGATGTTAGTTACGATTCAGCAGCAGAACCAACAAGTATTAGTACAACGAAGTAATTTCGAATCAAAAAACTCGCAAGCTCCTTCGCGACTATCTAATCAAAGTAAGAAATGTAAAGATGACGTGGTGAACGAAAGTACTTCATCAAAAGTAGTGGCTTTAAAGAAGCTGCATCAAGAAAACTGTGACGAAAACGATTTTGAGAATTTGATCACAGAGAATCAAATATATGGCAATAAAATAGTCGTGAAGGAGAAATCTCAGGGAACTCTACAGGAACAAGACTTAAAAAACAAAAAGGCGACGGAAAAGATTACTCCGCCTGAAACAAAGAATGTAGTTCTACAACCAAATTTTTTATACTTAAGTAATGTTCAGTTTCCTGGTAACTTGATGATGATTAAAAATAACTCTAAAGTTCCGCAAAACACTGAGAATAATAAGACTAAAATAGCGCCAAATGACACCAAAGTACAAAACGAAATTCCTAATGTAACAAGTACCGATGCTTCTATAGAAAATAAGGCATCTAAACCTGTTACAACATCAGCAAACAAAGAGATCCATGTGGTAAAAAGTAATAGCAATGCAGTACAAACTGTAGCAAACAAAACGAAACCCGACATAGTAATTCAATCGAATCAAAAAGTTATCGTCAATCCACAGATCGTCTACCAAGTACCGATCGTGTCAACTGTCGTAGAAGCCGAGAAACCAAAACCACCGGCAGTAGGTTCAGACTTCTCAAAATTTGTTACACCCAAGAAGAGATACGCAAAACAATTTGAGCAGGAGAAAGCAAACGAAAAGCCTCTCTTCATAGCTTGTCCCTACCAGGTGGACTCGAACCTCCAACCTAAGATTGTCGTAACGAACGTCCGACCAAAAGAAACGCGACCAAACAAAGTCGACGAAGTGAGCGCCTTAGATGTTTATGAAAAGCGAAAACGTATGAGACGGTTAAAATACTTGTGTAAACGTGACAAGGATGTTAAACAGGAAGCTAAAAAAGTAGAAAAGGGTAATCTTCCTCATGTTATCACTCCCGATAGAGTTAAGAATGAAGTGTACAAAGAGTTTGCGAATACTAAGGCAGGGGGGGACGATGCGAGCAGCGGCAGCGACACGGATGACTACGGCGAAGAGGAACTTAAAATATATGAAGACATCATTGAGGAGTATGGCGCTAATGGCTCCAGTGAGAAGAAGAAAGTTGATTTCATGGCAACGCTCAGGTTGGCGACGTTGAAGGCTTATAAAGGTACGTCATGCATAGACTTATCACTTCTAAATGCTACGGATTGGTTGAATGACATGGGGGCTTCCCAAATTCTAACCCTTAGACGATTAGTCACAAATATCATTTTATTTGATACTCTAAAATCGACATATTAAATTAATTTCTAATGAGCCAAACTATAAATTCCAGGCAAAAATCATCCCACAATAACAATTTTTTTCTGTGGTCTTAGCAAAAGACCAAGAACTTCAGGACAAAGTGCTGAAGAACGACTCAGTGGCGGCCGCGTACGCCGCAGTGGGCCGCCTGGACCAGCTGCTCAACGTGAAGGCAGGGCCCGACGACGCGGGCGCGGCGGACGGCGAGGCCGCTGGTGACGTCAGCGAGGACGCCTCCGGGCACAAGCAACAGTTCCTCTCCAGACTGAGTCTCACTGAAGTCTCGCAACAGTATAAAGACAGTAAGAGTTTTATTAACTATTCTATTTTTACTAGTAGGTGAGCATAGAGTTTATTATATCATTCTCTGAGAAAGAAGAATAAAATATAATAAATAATAACGGTAATTTAAAATGAAATGAAATGTTTTTCTTGTGCCTATGTAGGTACCTAATTTATTATATCTGTCTTCCAACACTAGCAAATGAATGATTTAAGAAATGGTTTCATAAACATTACATTGTTATTTCAGATTACGAGAAAGCCTGGTGCGAAGTGCTTAAAGAAAGGAAACGCCGTAACAAGCCAGACGCAGGCGAGCCGGCGAAGCACCCGCGAGTGTCGCCGGGCAGCCTCGGCTTCGACCCCAACTGCCAGCTGCGCCTGCTCACCGAGATCAAGAAGTGCGTCAACGAGAACAACAACCTCATCAAGAAGAGACTCGATGCCGTCGCCAACCCCGACACCACCGACGAAACTATACCCTCGCTGGCCGAGAAGAACTTCTCCGAACTGAACCGACTCTCCAAAATAGCCGACCGCAGCCTTAAACTATTCAAAGTCCCGAGCACAAAGAAAAGAGATCTAAACCCTGGTTTTGATAGCGAAAACATTAAAAAACCAGCGCCACCAAGCGTGAAGGTAGACCAGCCGTATCAGAACTATCCTAAGATTAAAATACCGAATTTTTCAAAAATAATTTCGTTGAAGACGACTCCAGAATGCGAGGCAGTGACGTCGACACCTGCGACATCCATGGACGAGCCGCAAAACTCGGCGGCCGGCGTGACCGAGATGTTCGCCGAGTCGCCGGCGCCCGGCCGCGTGCGCGACGCCTGCTGCCAGGTCGAGGAGCCCACCTGGCCCGACATAGACAACCTCGTCAAGAGCTATAAGGCTTTTGAAGCCGGTAAATACATGTCCTAAACTTGCTTCATACCATAAACTTGCTTCAAATTTATTTTCAAATTTGACCATTAAGAACAACTAAGCATTAATTAATTTCTTTACGTTCCAGTTCGTCGGAGAGAGATATCAGACTTGCGTAAGCGCAACACGTCGCTTCGCGTGGAGGGCGCGCACATCACGCGCGCCGCGTCGCGCGACTCGGACCGCTCGCGCGCGCTGCTGGCGGAGCGACAGAACCTGGCGGTGGAGGAGAACAACCTGCGGCTCTCGCTGCAGCGCCTGCAGAAAGCCATCGAAGTCATCAGGAAAAGCTAAGGAGCCATTAAAAAGCCAATTACATAAGCAATAAGTAGGTACCTACAGGAACTGTTAACACGGCGATTTGTAAGAAACAAAATAAAGGAATAATCTTCTCTTATTTTATTAAATACAGCACGATAGGTAGCCGATGGGCAAGAACTTAATAAATGATTTGAATTATAGCTTATCTTTTGTACAAGAACGGCATGAAGATGCATACATACTTTGTACGATTTCTGGTACAGTTTAGCATCCTAAAGCCAGGTATTTTCTTAATTGAAACAAAGGTCTCATGATGGATACGTTACTTGTTCTAAGGGCCAATTTCATAAATAATTCTTACTGAGGAAAATTTGGCACCATGGATATGGTATATAGTTTTCTGAATTAAAACGTACTGCATTTTAGTAGGTACTTACTCGACTAATAGTAGATACAGTATCACCATTTTTTTAAGAAAACTTAAAGAAATAGGCTTATAAAAGTAAGATAATACAACCCTAAAGCAAGGAATTTGTAGAATATTTACTGTATGGTGTCGGAGTTGACTTAATACGTTGTAAATAGTAAAGAGAACTGAACATATATTCTAGACTTAGACAAGAATAGCCTGAGCTTGTCGAAAAAACACGTTTGTAAATATCTAGCCTGTAGTTAAAGCCGAATTGAGATTATCCTCCTTATTCTAAGTCGGTTAGTAACGAATGTAATGTTTAAGATAATTCGGTCTACTCAAGGCGTTTTTGGTTGTTGTAAGGTCCTAAAATCGATATTTTTTTATGAAAATGAGTGTAATAAAACGATGTATTTTAATTCGAATATCGAACTTAGGACCACAGACAAAGTTAAAAACTGTATTAGTATTATTATACTTGTCTCCGTCGTTTTAAAAGAAACCTTAAGGTTTGACCATAAGGTGTTGTACCAAAAATTGTAAAAATGTTTTTGTCAATTTAAAATTAAGGAAAATAACTAACTAGTCAACTATTACTAAGAATATTTATTATTTTCAACAATAAGTAATTTAGGAAAAAAGACACAGTGTACTTATAGTGTGAAAAAATCTTCAGACGCCATTAGAAAAGAAACTGCCACAATAATAGTTTAAGTTGTAATTGTCACAACCGCAGAAGAAAAAAGAACTTTCTTTCAGATTAATTTAAGAGTATTAGTTAGTACTGAAAATTTACGACAGCTTTCTCTTTTCTGTACTTTTCTAATTTAAAAGAAGGAATTAATCCTAATCATACGAAATAGAATGTAAATGCAAATTTGTTCTATAGATGGCGCAAAATCTAAAACAATCAAAGTTTGATTATTTTAGATTGAGTTTGAGTCTATTTAAAATAGGCTACTATTTCGAACTTTTTAAACGTCAAAAAAAGCCTATGTTCCCAAATTATATAAAGTGTACATACTGTACATAGTCTCATTAAATTATTTATCTGTTTTAAATTTGAACATGCAAGTACAACGACACAAATTATGTAAGACTTCGCCAGAAAGATATTTGTTTATCTTTTACCTTCTTGTCAAATAGGTAATAGTTTTTTTATATCTATGCAGGTTAATAATACATACAATCGAGTATCTGTAGACTTTGGGTGGCGCCATCTATTAGTCGTTAAACTTATCATGATTGTAAAGTACAGTTTTTTAAGCAAAGCAGCGTTCACAGTATATTATAGTCTAATTCGATACTGAAGGAAAGAATAAAACAATACTTCACTTTTTTATTTGGCTTTTATTTCATCATTTTACAGGTTTTTAACTATGCAAAGGTCTGTTTGGTAAGCTTAAATAAAACTTTGGAATGTTATGATCATGTTACCATCCACATAGTCTTCTTTAGGCACCGCGACAATATTACCTTAGGAAGTTGTAGTCCCACGTTATGTTATAGTATGACCACAACAGCTGTACCGCGCCTTAGGAATGCGCGGCGAGGTGCGGGCCGAGGAGAAAAATGCATAAGTTCACATAAGATAGATATTGTCGGATAGATCTTACGATATCAGGATAGACAGTTCTACAAGCACGACGAAAATAAATTATTTAAGTGAGGTAAATTAGTTAGTTTGTTAGTTAGTTTTGTTAGTTAAATTATTAAAAATACCTAAATATTTCATTTCAATTAACCATATATTATGTTTTTTTACTTAGTTAATTAGATATAAATGAAATATAGTCATATTGTACTAAAGCTTAGTATAATATGATTTCAAATCAGGACTTGGTTAGTTAAAAGTTTGAATTCATTGGATTCGAAGACAATTTGTTTAATAAATCTTAATATCACGAGATATCGCTTGACACATATTTGAATATTAATCTCATGTGCTTCTGACATAGACAGTTCGGTCCGAATTTGAATTTGAATTCGACACTGGCGACCGCCATGAGTGTTGATGGCGAACTGACCAATCGCATCAGCCGATGCTTCCCCCGTATCGCTCCGCGCCTTCCTAAGGCGCGGTACAGCGGTAATGGCCAAACTATAGTTTCAGTACTATTTTGGTTACAATTCATTTGGTTAATATATTATTATTCTAAGCATAAATTATTAATCTAATCATTATTCATGAATTTGAAACGAGGATATATATTATAAAAACATCAGTATTTCACCCGAGCGAGGCCGGGACTACCCGCAAGTATATTAAAAATAACATTCAATTAATTATTATCAGTATTTAATTGCACTTTTGCTTATCCCTTGTTATCTAAAACTATACTAATATGACTGCATTCCTTTTACGGTATCAGCCGGCATCTTGGCAGCATAGCGCAGTTCCCGCCATGATGAAGACAATGCCTATTATAGACCCTGAAACGAATGAATGAATTTTTAAACGAACTGTACACAATCGAATTCAATGAATTACTGTTGTGCTATTAATAAACAAAATAAGCTTGACACCTGGTATACTTAAATTAAATCCTCCTACAAGTCAAAGAAAAATAACGACACTTTGTAAATCGGTTTGTGTCAACCGACTTCTGATGCTGATTGTACAGTCACGAGCAAAAACCTGTACACACGACCAAAAAATTGGAGGACCTACATTTCTTATGCGAAAATTTGTAAAGTTATCATTTAATATGTAATGTCCTAATATTGTAAGCTAAACATAAAATGTTTAATTTGAAAGCAAATTTCACGGTTTCATAAATGATTCGGCTAGGACTTAAACTTCAATTGTTTGGTCGTGTATACATGTTTTTGCGCGTGATTGTCTATAGCAGCGCATAGCATTACTTAATGCAAGGTACACACTGGCGTCGAGCGGTTCCTCCAGGCGGGTGGCGGCGCCGGTGAGCGCGGTGAACACGAAGGCGAGGCTGTTGGTGACGGGCACGGCCAGCGACAGCGGCGCGCGCGACAGGGCGCACAGGTACGCCAGCGAACCGCACTGGTTCACCAGCCACGGGACCACGTACTGGGACATTAATACATATCTTGGGACAATATCCACACACAGCCATCTGATCCCAAGCTAAGCAGAGCTTGTGTTATGGTAATCAGACAGCTGATAAACATACTTATGTATTTCTAAATATATACATATTATAGATAAATTACACCCAGACACAGAACAAATGATCGTGATCATCACACAAACATTTGTCCTGGGTAGGAATCGAACCCACGACCTCCGGCTTAGCAGTCAGGGTCACTAACCACTAGACCAAGAGGCCTGTCAAAACATTGACGGGTATTTACATCTGCCGGGGCTGCGGGATGTTCGTCGTACCGCAATCCCGGCAACCAAAGGGCTCCAGAAGGAACATAGTAGGTTTTAGTCAGTAAAAGTCTGACACTCCCTCCCGCTGCACCCGCAGCGAGCGGGTCATTTAAAAAATAGGGGTATTTAGGTTGAAAACACAGACTGGCCTGTTATTCTAGTGGTTAGTGGCCCTGACTGCTATACCAAAGCTCGTGGGTTGGATCGCCACCCAGGACAAATGTTAGTGTCATCACAGCATGATCGTTTTTTCTGTGTCTGGATGTAATTTATCTACAGTATGTATGTATTTAGAAGTTTATAAGTATGTTTATCAGTTATCTAGTACTCATAATACAAGCTCTGCTTAGTTTGAGACTAGAAGGTAAAGTCGTGGAATATTTATTTATTTATGGTCATTGGCCAGATAGCAGGATAAGACGGCCGACAACGATTGTAGAAGCATAGATCCGCTGACTGGGCCCTGTGACCTCTGTATCTTGGGACGGGAAAAATGTCTGGGTCTTCGCATTGGCTTCATACGACGGTAATAAAATAAATCAATTTTGTCTATCATTTTCTGTAGCTGCAATGTCGCCATGATAAGCCAAAGTAAACAATATTGTCAACAGAAGGACACAATGAGTAATCACCACGAATACAAAGAGGAGATGGCCTAAGCAACTGTGCACTGTGATTCTCAACTAGGTCCTGACGCCAGGTGGGGGTCAAAAACTTACAATTTAATTTTGATAACAAGTTAAAAGTAGGCAATTTATCCCATTACTACTTCCTACAGAAAAACTTTCTCAAGAAATTTACAATGGCTTTACTTAATCAGACTACATTCTGAACCGGAATCAAAAACAGAAGGTAAATCGAGACGCCTAGACGGTCGAGGATTCTTTGGTTGCAGGACGGTGGTGGCTCCATTTTGGCTGCCACTGCAAAGTTTTTCACGCCGAATCTATTTCTGCCGCGACAGTCTTGACCTCGGTGACCATGTCTCCCGCAAAAGTGGCAGCTGCCGCGGAACGAAGTAGCGCTTCTAAAGCGTTTTCCATCCAAATCGGATGAAGGAGTGTCTTCGTTACGACGAAAATGTCTATTTAGTCTAAAAACTCGAAAAGTGAACTTACTGGCTTTTGTTAGGAGTAAATTTGTTTTTGAGTTAGGTTAGGTTTGGTTTTTAGTTAGGTTAGGTTTGTTCCTGAGTAAGGTTAGGTTTGAATTATAGTTAGGTTAGGTTAGGTTTGGTTTGTAGTTAGGTTAGGTTAGGTTTGTTTCTGAGTTAGGTTAGGTTAGGTTTGGTTTTTAGTTAGCTTAGGTTAGGTTTGGTTTTTAGTTAGGTTAGGTTAGGTTTGGTTTTTAGTTAGGTTAGGTTAGGTTTGGTTTTTAATTAGGTTAGGTTAGGTTTGGTTTTTAGTTAGGTTAGGTTTGGTTTTTAGTTAGGTTAGGTTAGGTTTGGTTTGTAGTTAGGTTCGGTTAGGTTTGTTTCTGAGTTAGGTTAGGTTAGGTTTGGTTTTTAGTTAGGTTAGGTTTGGTTTGTAGTTAGGTTAGGTTAGGTTTCTTTCTGAGTTAGGTTAGGTTTGGTTTTTAGTTAGGTTAGGTTAGGTTTGTTTCTGAGTTAGGTTAGGTTAGGTTTGGTATTTAGTTAGGTTTGGTTTTTAGTTAAGTTAGGTTAGGTTTGGTTTTTAGTTAGGTTAGGTTAGGTTTGGTTTTTAGTAAGGTTAGGTTAGGTTTGGTTTTTAGTTAGGTTAGGTTGGGTTTGTTTCTGAGTTAGGTTAGGTTTGGTTTTTAGTTAGGTTAGGTTAGGTTAGGTTTGTTTCTGAGTTAGGTTAGGTTAGGTTTGGTATTTAGTTAGGTTAGGTTAGGTTTGGTTTTTAGTTAGGTTAGGTTAGGTTTGGTTTTTAGTTAGGTTAGGTTACGTTTGTTTCTGAGTTAGGTTAGGTTAGGTTTGGTTTTTAGTTAGGTAAGGTTAGATTTGGTTTTTAGTTAGGTTAGGTTTGGTTTTTAGTTAGGTTAGGTTTGGTATTTAGTTAGGTTAGGTTAGGTTTGGTTTTTAGTTAGGTAAGGTTAGATTTGGTTTTTAGTTAGGTTAGGTTTGGTTTTTAGTTAGGTTAGGTTTGGTTTTTAGTTAGGTTAGGTTAGGTTTGTTTCTGAGTTAGGTTAGGTTAGGTTTGGTTTTTAGTTAGGTTAGGTTAGGTCTGGTTTTTAATTAGGTTAGGTTAGGTTTAGTTTTTAATTAGGTTAGTTTTGGTTTTTAGTTAGGTTAGGTTTGGTTTGTAGTTAGGTTAGGTTAGGTTTGTTTCTGAGTTAGGTTAGGTTAGGTTTGGTTTTTAGTTAGGTTAGGTTAGGTTTGGTTTGTAGTTAGGTGAGGTTAGGTTTGTTTCTGAGTTAGGTTAGGTTTGGTTTTTAGTTAGGTTAGGTTAGGTTTGTTTCTGACTTAGGTTAGGTTAGGTTTGGTTTGTAGTTAGGTTAGGTTAGGTTTGTTTCCGAGTTAGGTTAGGTTAGGTTTGGTTTTTAGTTAGGTTAGGTTAGGTCTGGTTTTTAATTAGGTTAGGTTAGGTTTAGTTTTTAATTAGGTTAGTTTTGGTTTTTAGTTAGGTTAGGTTTGGTTTGTAGTTAGGTTAGGTTAGGTTTGTTTCTGAGTTAGGTTAGGTTAGGTTTGGTTTTTAGTTAGATTAGGTTAGGTTTGGTTTGTAGTTAGGTGAGGTTAGGTTTGTTTCTGAGTTAGGTTAGGTTAGGTTAGGTTTGGTTTTTAGTTAGGTTAGGTTAGGTTTGTTTCTGACTTAGGTTAGGTTAGGTTTGGTTTGTAGTTAGGTTAGGTTAGGTTTGTTTCCGAGTTAGGTTAGGTTAGGTTTGGTTTTTAGTTAGGTTAGGTTAGGTTTGTTTCTGAGTTAGGTTTGGTTTTTAGTAGCCTGCTATCCCTCGGGAATTCTATCCCAGCTATCCCTCGGGAACTCTATCCCTGCTATCCCTCGGGAACTCTATCCCGGCTATCCCTCGGGAACTCTATCCCTAATATCCCTCGGGAACTCTATTCCGGCTATCCCTCGGGAACTCTATCCCTGCTATCACTCGGGAACTCTATCCCTGCTATCCCTCGGGAACTCTAAAAGCTAAAAACCAAACCTAACTTAACTTAACCTAACTCAGAAACAAACCTAACCTAACCTAACTAAAAACCTAACCTAACTAAAATAAGCAGGGATAGAGTTCCCGAGGGATAGCAGGGATAGAGTTCCCGAGGGATAGCAGGGATAGAATTCCCGAGGGATAGCCAGGATAGAGTTCCCGAGGGATAGCCGGGATAGAGTTCCCGAGGGATAGCAGGGATACAGTTCCCGAGGGATAGCCGGGATAGAATTCCCGAGGGATAGCAGGCCACTAAAAACCAAACCTAACTCAGAAACAAACCTAACCTAACCCAACTAAAAACCAAACCTAACCTAACCTAAGTCAGAAACAAACCTAACCTAACTCAGAAACAAACCTAACCTAACTACAAACCAAACCTAACCTAGCCTAAGTCAGAAACAAACCTAACCTAACCGAACTAAAATCCAAACCTAACCTAACCTAACTAAAAACCAAACCTAACCTAACCTAACTAAAAACCAAACCTAACCTAACCTAACTAAATACCAAACCTTACCTAACCTAACTCAGAAACAAACCTAACCTAACTAAAAACCAAACCTAACCTAACCTAACTCAGAAACAAACCTAACATAACCTAACTAAAATCCAAACCTAACCTAACTAAAAACCAAACCTAACCTAACCTAACTAAAAACCAAACCTAACCTAACTAAAAACCAAACCTAACCTAACCTAACTCAGAAACAAACCTAACTTAACTAAAAACCGAACCTAACCTAACTAAAAACCAAACCTAACCTAACTCAGAAACAAACCTAACCTATCCTAACTAAAAACCAAACCTAACCTAACCTAACTAAATACCAAACCTAACCTAACCTAACTCAGAAACAAACCTAACCTAACCTAACTAAAAACCAAACCTAACCTAACTCAGAAACAAACCTAACCTAACTAAAAACCAAACCTAAACTAACTCAAAAACAAACCTAACCTAACTAAAAACCAAACCTAACTCAGAAACAAACCTAACCTAACTAAAAACCAAACCTAACCTAACCTAACTAAAATAAGCAGGGATAGAGTTCCCGAGGGATAGCAGGGATAGAGTTCCCGAGGGATAGCAGGGATAGAGTTCCCGAGGGATAGCCGGGATAGAGTTCCCGAGGGATAGCAGGGATAGAGTTCCCGAGGGATAGCCGGGATAGAGTTCCCGAGGGATAGCAGGGATAGAGTTCCCGAGGGATAGCCGGGATAGAGTTCCCGAGGGATAGCCGGGATAGAATTCCCGAGGGATAGCAGGGATCAAGTTCCCGAGGGATAGCAGGGAGAGTTCCCGAGGGATAGCAGGGATAGAGTTCCCGAGGGATAGCCGGGATAGAGTTCCCGATTGATAGCAGGGATAGAGTTCCCGAGGGATAGCCGGGATAGAGTTCCCGAGGGATAGCCGGGATAGAGTTCCCGAGGGATAGCAGGGATAGAGTTCCCGAGGGATAGCCGGGATAGAGTTCCCGAGGGATAGCCGGAATAGAGTTCCCGAGGGATAGCAGGGATAGAGTTCCCGAGGGATAGCCGGGATAGAGTTCCCGAGGGATAGCAGGGACAGAGTTCCCGAGGGATAGCCGGGATAGAGTTCCCGAGGGATAGCAGGGATAGAGTTCCCGAGGGATAGCCGGGATAGAGTTCCCGAGGAATAGCCGGGATAGAATTCCCGAGGGATAGCAGGCATCAAGTTCCCGAGGGATAGCAGGGATGGAGTTCCCGAGGGATAGCCGGGATAGAATTCCCGAGGGATAGCAGGGATCAAGTTCCCGAGGGATAGCAGGGAGAGTTCCCGAGGGATAGCAGGGATAGAGTTCCCGAGGGATAGCCGGGATAGAGTTCCCGAGGGATAGCAGGGATAGAGTTCCCGAGGGATAGCCGGGATAGAGTTCCCGAGGAATAGCCGGGATAGAATTCCCGAGGGATAGCAGGGATAGAGTTCCCGAGGGATAGCCGGGATAGAGTTCCCGAGGGATAGCCGGGATAGAATTCCCGAGGGATAGCAGGGATCAAGTTCCCGAGGGATAGCAGGGAGAGTTCCCGAGGGATAGCAGGGATAGAGTTCCCGAGGGATAGCCGGGATAGAGTTCCCGAGGGATAGCAGGGATAGAGTTCCCGAGGGATAGCCGGGAAGGAGTTCCCGAGGGATAGCAGGGATAGAGTTCCCGAGGGATAGCCGGGATAGAGTTCCCGAGGGATAGCAGGGATAGAGTTCCCGAGGGATAGCCGGGATAGAGTTCCCGAGGGATAGCAGGGATAGAGTTCCCGAGGGATAGCAGGGATAGAGTTCCCGAGGGATAGCCGGGATAAAATTCCCGAGGGATAGCAGGCCACTAAAAACCAAACCTAACTCAGAAACAAACCTAACCTAACCCAACTAAAAACCAAACCTAACCTAAGTCAGAAACAAACCTAACGTAACCTAACTCAGAAACAAACCTAACCTAACTAAAAACCAAACCTAACCTAACCTAACTAAAAACCAAACCTAACCTAACCTAACTCAGAAACAAACCTAACCTAATCTAACTAAAAACCAAACCTAACCTAACTCCGAAACAAACCTAACCTATCCTAACTAAAAACCAAGCCTAACCTAACCTAACTAAAAACCAAACCTAACCTAACCTAACTCAGAAACAAACCTAACCTAACCTAACTAAAAACCAAACCTAACCTAACTCAGAAACAAACCTAACCTAACCTAACTAAAAACCAAACCTGACCTAACCTAACTCAGAAACAAACCTAACCTAACCTAACTACAAACCAAACCTAACCTAACTAAAAACCAAACCTAACCTAACTAAAAACCAAACCTAACCTAACTAAAAACCAAACCTAACCTAACCGAACTAAAAACCAAAACCTAACCTAACCTAACTCAGAAACAAACCTAACCTAACTAAAAACTTAACCTAACCTAACTCAGAAACAAACCTAACCTAACTAAAAACCAAACCTAACCTAACTAAGAAACAAACCTAACCTAACCTAACTAAAAACCGAACCTAACCTAACTCAGAAACAAACCTAACCTAACTATAAACCAAACCTAACCTAACCTTACTCAGAAACAAACCTAACCTAACTAAAAACTTAACCTAACCTAACTCAGAAACAAACCTAACCTAACCTAACTACAAACCAAACCTAACCTAACCTAACTAAAAACCAAACCTAACCTAACTAAAAACCAAACCTAACCTAACCTAACTAAATACCAAACCTAACCTAACCTAACTCAGAAACAAACCTAACCTAACCTAACTAAAAACCAAACCTAACCTAACTCAGAAACAAACCTAACCTAACTAAAAACCAAACCTAAACTAACTCAAAAACAAACCTAACCTAACTAAAAACCAAACCTAACTCAGAAACAAACCTAACCTAACTAAAAACCAAACCTAACCTAACGTAACTAAAAATAAGCAGGGATAGAGTTCCCGAGGGATAGCAGGGATAGAGTTCCCGAGGGATAGCAGGGATAGAGTTCCCGAGGGATAGCCGGGATAGAGTTCCCGAGGGATAGCAGGGATAGAGTTCCCGAGGGATAGCCGGGATAGAGTTCCCGAGGGATAGCCGGGATAGAGTTCCCGAGGGATAGCAGGGATAGAGTTCCCGAGGGATAGCCGGGAAGGAGTTCCCGAGGGATAGCAGGGATAGAGTTCCCGAGGGATAGCCGGGATAGAGTTCCCGAGGGATAGCCGGGATAGAGTTCCCGAGGGATAGCAGGGATAGAGTTCCCGAGGGATAGCAGGGATAGAGTTCCCGAGGGATAGCCGGGATAAAATTCCCGAGGGATAGCAGGCCACTAAAAACCAAACCTAACTCAGAAACAAACCTAACCTAACCCAACTAAAAACCAAACCTAACCTAAGTCAGAAACAAACCTAACCTAACCTAACTCAGAAACAAACCTAACCTAACTAAAAACCAAACCTAACCTAACCTAACTAAAAACCAAACCTAACCTAACCTAACTCAGAAACAAACCTAACCTAACTCCGAAACAAACCTAACCTATCCTAACTAAAAACCAAGCCTAACCTAACCTAACTAAAAACCAAACCTAACCTAACCTAACTCAGAAACAAACCTAACCTAACCTAACTAAAAACCAAACCTAACCTAACTCAGGAACAAACCTAACCTAACCTAACTAAAAACCAAACCTGACCTAACCTAACTCAGAAACAAACCTAACCTAACCTAACTACAAACCAAACCTAACCTAACCTAACTAAAAACCAAACCTAACCTAACTAAAAACCAAACCTAACCTAACTAAAAACCAAACCTAACCTAACCGAACTAAAAACCAAAACCTAACCTAACTTAACTCAGAAACAAACCTAACCTAACTAAAAACTTAACCTAACCTAACTCAGAAACAAACCTAACCTAACTAAAAACCAAACCTAACCTAACTAAGAAACAAACCTAACCTAACCTAACTAAAATCCGAACCTAACCTAACTCAGAAACAAACCTAACCTAACTATAAACCAAACCTAACCTAACCTTACTCAGAAACAAACCTAACCTAACTAAAAACTTAACCTAACCTAACTCAGAAACAAACCTAACCTAACTAAAAACCAAACCTAACCTAACTAAGAAACAAACCTAACCTAACCTAACTAAAAACTTAACCTAACCTAACTCAGAAACAAACCTAACCTAACTAAAAACTAAACCTAACCTAACCTAACTCAGTAACAAACCTAACCTAACCTAACTAAAACCCAAACCAGTCGTCGAGTACTGGCCGGATCGCCGCGACGGTAGCGAGGCCGGCGGCAGGGCGCTGAAGCCTTTGCCGCCATTCCGCCACCAGGACCTGACGGAGCTCTTCTCGGCGCAGCGCGATCTGCTGCTGCGCCGGCCTCGAGCCCCGTGCCCGCTCTTCCTCGCGCCATCTGTAGAGTGACGCGAGTACTTTAGCCTCTAGGTCCCAGGGCGGGGATCCGGCCAGGACACAAGCCGCCTCGTGGGAAATCGTGCGGTACCCGCGGACGACTCTGACGGCCATCGCCCTCTGCGGTCGCCGCAGAATGGCGAGAGTGCCGGCCGTCAGGTCATACGCCCACACGGGGGGCCCCATACAGGGCCATGGACCGCACGATCGGTAATTCCTACTTAAGTACTATTGATGATTAAGACTAACTATTGTTGATAAGTTAGAGATTATAGCAAACCTTCCAGTTGCCAAGTAAGAAGGTAACTTCAGCCACGGCCTGCCCCCACCACGTGGTGGCTGTGACGTCACGCAGCCCGCGCGTGCCCTGCCGGATGAAGGGGTTGGTGCAGCCCCACAGCGCACCACTGAGCACCAGGAACCCTGGAAACAATACACGAAACAAGTCAATAAATATAAATCATAAGTCATTTATTTAAATTAGACTACTATGTAGCACTTTTTGAATGTCAAGATTAATAAATTATAGACAGCACGCCTTCGCTGCTTCCTGTGCTATTCCTACGGGAGAAGAAACGGCGCAACAAACTCATGGGGAGTTTGTTGCGCCGTTTCTTCTCCATAGACGACAAAGCCATTAAACCGGACAGTATCATGAAATGATTTGGGGTATTACTATGACAATGCTTTACGTGTCCAATTTTCCCTTCGAAGGTATTACATTGAACAAAAACCGATAAAAACTACAACATACATTTTAGCGCCACCTAGCGGACAGTGTTTCGCATTCTATCCACCTCAATATACACGTGTGGCCTATCTTAAAGATTATTATCAGATTATAATCTATGATTGTTAGGTATCTGCATCATATGATCAATATCAAATTGTTTGAAGACAAATATTATCGACCTATTTCATCCATTACATTTTACGGTAGGTATGGGCAAGAGATGTAATTAATATACCCATGATTATATTTAACCGCTTCTGTGCGTGGATATTGATAAGTTTTTCCAAGGAAATTTAATTGAATAGTCAATACCCAAAATAATCACTAGCCTGAGAAAAACATGTAGGTAAGTATTTTCACGGGCGAAGTCGTCCCTTTTGAAAGCAGTACTCAAATATAGCAATCATCTTTAGGGTTCCGTAGCTTAAAAGACAAGAACTTATCTCTTATATAAACACATCGTTATCAGTCTGCCTGTCTGTCCATCAAGATCCTTAATTTCCGACATTGTCAAGAGAATGAATACCTATAGTGCACTTCTCCTTGACCTCGAACAACTTTACCATAAGACCACAAATAAGAGATAAAAACTCTAAATTACATTTACGATTAGAACTTGAAAAATAGGGGGCCGGAATGTACGAAAAAGAAGTGCACAATTCGAAAACTATTTATAACTAGCTGACTCGGCAGACTTCGTACTGCCCCAATCGATAAATAAAAGATAAACTTTTAGGAAAAAAAAAAGATTTCAATTATTCAGTTTTTGCTTACCTTTTAAACCTTCCCTAGACCTCCACGAACAATTCAAGACCAAGATGAGATAAATCCGTTCAGCCGTTCTCGAGTTTTAGCGAGACTAACACAAACAGCAATTGATTTTTATATATAAGATTGAATGTATCGACCCCTCGGTGTGCGAGTCCAATTCGCACAAGTCCAGTTTTCTTTGTTATAGGTAAGTTTTAATAAAAAATTGTAAATGAAACAACAGAATTGTAAAAAACATTTATATTTAATTTATATAAAATGCTTAATAAAGGAAATAAAAAGAAAAAAACTTATAAAATAAGCCCCATGAAATATTAAATCAAATAATGTACAAGTAAATATACATTTTTATAAAATTTATGTAAATATAGTTGCATTCCAATTAAACAATACAGGATTTTTTTAAATTAAATTTTTGGTCGAATTTCAAATCGAGATCAGTTCATTATAATTATAAATTTTATCTAATATGTACTAATTTCAGACAAATTTTATTAAAAATTCCACCATTTACTTAGCACCACTTTTAAATATCTAAATTTATTATCTAACCAAACTGATGTCATATTGCTCTTTGATAATCTTTTGTTACATTAAACTGTTACAGCTATCACATATATTTCTATAATACATACAAAAATATATTGCTCAGTCAGACCACCCAGATTCGCCCACCCTTCACCACTTCCTATATCTCTTGCTGGGGAGAAGAAACGGCGCAATAAACTCCCCAGCAGCACATGGTTTATGTTATGTTATAGTATACTGCAATAACAATACAAAAAGAAAACTCATTCAAAAGATAAACATTGTAAAAATATTATGAAAGAAACTCATGATTTTAAACAAAATAACTAGCTTAAATATGAAAATAATTACACTTTTGTTATATAAAAAAATCCTATAAAAATTATACAGTGACTGATTACATAAACACAAATTAAAATAAGAATACAAAACTGCAAGTCATTCTCCAGAAAATCACAGTACAAAGTTACCAAGTATGTAGTCTGAAAGAACTTCATACTATTAAATAATGATTAATTTTGAGCACTATTTAACTAAAAATACATTCACTGTAGATTAAACTATGAGTGTACAGTCACAAGCAAACTTTTTTCCAAAAGCATATATTATAGTAATTCTTCTGTAAGCTATATATAAAATGTTCAACATTTTTGTTTAACTTGTTTAGCTTAACAATATCAGGAATCTACTGCACCAGCTGTTTGATGTGGATACATATTTTTGTTTGTGATTGTCCACTGCCACACGGACCATCAGACAAGAACTGTCCAGTTTAATTGGTAAGAATTTCATCCTCAGGAAGAAGAAACAGTATGTAACTAAATTCTGAGATACAAAAAGGAACAGCATAACTGAAATCTGCACATAGATATGAAATAAATTATTCTTCCAGCGGCACACCACACGTCATAGCTTTTACATTAGGAAAGGGAACATGGTTAGCATCGACCCAGTCCACAAATCTCTGGCCTAAGGCTACGGCAATTCGTACAGTCATCTCGCTATCATTCTCAGCCCTGTGCGCTTCCAGAGCGGGCTGTCTTAAAACCCTTTCGTAAATAATGCTGAGCTTGTATTTCTTCTCTGGCTTTTCATCATCACCAAAAAATAACCTTCTAGAAACTTTTTTTTTTCTCTCTGGAGGTGCGTTCAGTTTCCTATTTTGAGGTGTTCGTTCATTCTGCTCTTGCATAGAAATATTAAAGTCATTGTCAAGAAATTCTTGTGTTAGTCCTGCTAATTCATCAATTTGACTCTGAGAGTAGTTTAGTGTTGGTTGGTGGTTCAGTCCTGCTGTGGACACCTGAATGTTTGATCTGTCTTCATTAGAACTTTGTCTGTTCACACATTCATGTATTTTCAGTATCTCATAAAATGCATAAAGACTATCTGCACACAGTATATCAACGGGTAGAGAGCAATTCAACTTCTCAAAATGGTTCTTAAGAATAGGAAAGTCACAGGTCCGACCATTCTGTGCTATTAAACATATAGGCTTACGAAAAAGTCCCAAAAAATAATTAATGGTGTTGAACACATTTAAATTGAATGTTGTTTCATTCTCCAGCAGTTCATTAGATAGCCCTGTAAATGCGCCACCGATAGGATTGATCGCCCGCCCGGGGTTGAAGCACTTTGTAAACTTACTGATCACTCGCGGCAAGGCCCCCGGTCTCGTTTCCAACACATGATCCCGGCTTACAGCTATCATACTGAGTTCAGTAATCTTACTCTTATTTAACTCGTACTTTGGCAGACCAGTCGTCTCCAAATCTAAAAAGACGTATGTTTCTATTCGCGCCATTTTTGTTACTGATGATTAATCGTAAATCCTTACCAATTGCCTCCAACATTACGGTATCTTGATCTCCTTATTTGCTTAAAATAATGTATCCATACATCACATCGACGGTTACGTGTATATATAATGAAGTGACTCACTTCCCTAAATTAGATTACAGGAATACAATGAAATTATTGTGTGCATAATATATAAACGCTATAATAATCTTGGTTAAGTTATTGTTATTATAGAGTTTGACGTTTTAAATTCAGATCACGGCAAACACCCAACAAACACCACAGATAAGAATTAAAGAAAAAAATCGAAATAGAATCGAAACGTCAAAAGTTAAAATTCCCGTGTCACAATGTTAGCACAGTAGGTTTAGGTAGTAGGTCTGAGAATCGGCCAAAATCTATTTTTCATCCCTATTTTTTTTTTCGTGAACGTAGTCGCGGTCAACAGGTAGTAATCCATAAAAACTCGCTTTCCTTTAAAACTGGGCCTTTCCTGGGCCAAACCGTGTCAGCCCATGATTACCTAAGGACTCCGGTTGCTTCCGAAAGTAATCGGACTATACCGTAAAAATCCCACCATTCTATGCTCCCATGTTTTTTTTGTATCTAACTGCTATGTCTTACTCACGCATTTGAAGCTATCGGAATCAAAATTGTGAACTAAGTTTCTACGTAGTTCACAATTTACGCATATAGCAAAGTTCGCTTAAACTACCTACGTAGTTCTAGGTACTAGACAATTGTACAATGCAATGATTTTTTTAGAAACTGCTAGACATTGTAGGTATAATAATCGCAGAAAAATTACATTGTTATGAACATATGCACCTACATAGAGTACCTACCTATCTATTGAACACCTTGATTGACCTACGGAGACAAATGCATCATCTTACGACTATTAAGGACATAAATTAGATAGAAAAGCAGATTTGTATAATAAAAAAATTTAATATCTTTATTTAAAATTCTTATGTAAAAATGAAATACTATGTTAACATAGGTACAAACTTAAAAATACATATAATTTTACTACAATCAAATGACTTGGAAAGTTTTAAATGTGTATTTGGTTGAATTTCATATTGAGATCATTTTATAATGAAATCTAAAAATATTTGTCACATTTTCAGTCAAAAAATATAAAAAAACATCAGTTCTGCCTGCACCAGGCACAGCTTTTCTGTTGCTAAATAAATTATCCAAAATAATGTCAAATTACTTTATCATAAGCCGTTGCTCTTTATTTAAGCTGTAAATTAAAATACAACAGCTTTCTCAAATATTTCTAAGATTGATATAAATTACAGCTACTTTACAGTAAATATGATGTGAAGTAGGAATGTACATTTTGTGATTGATTACAATTAATGTTTCTTTATATCCAGCCATCCAGATTCGCCCACTCTTCACCACTTTAAATTGCTCTTGCTAGGTTGTAGAAACGGCGCAACAAACTCTCCAGCGTCGCCCTGCCTGTGCCAGTATACTTTAAAATCTAAATTGATTTTAAAATATAGGAATAACACCACAAAATGTTGCCATAAATACTGTCTCATCACATTCATTAACATTGTGTTGTAATAGAAGAAACTTCCTTTTTACATGACCTAATTGCACAAGTAATAATAATAAAAAATAGTTCATGCTCACCTAAAAAGTCCTATAAAAGTTATATGGCGACTTAATTTATCAATATACTAATTACACAAAAATAAGTATACAAAAGTGAAAATTATTGCCAATGATGGAGGGCAACTGTGAGCCACCCTGTCATGAGTGTTACAACTGAGATTATGATGTATTATATGGAGCAACACAATAAAAAAGTTTGAAAAGAAATTATTCTTTCACAACATAATTGAACATAAATTATTCTACTGGTCATAAACCACGTTTCATGGCTTTTACTTCAGCAAAAGGAACTTGATTCTCAGCGACCCAGTCCACAAACCTCTGGCCCAAGCGAATGGCGATCTCCACAGCCATGACACAGTCACTCTCAGCCCTGTGGGCATCCTTTGCGGGCCGACCTAAAACTCTTTCATAAACAGCTTCAAGTTGGTAACTCTTATCTGGCTTCTTGTGATTCTCATAAAATATTTTTCTTACAATATTTTTTCTTTTCACTGGTGGTGGGTTGTTGGTCCGTTTTTGTGGTGTTCGTTCATTCTGCTCTTGCATTGTAAGAGGCTTCACATCATTTTCAAGAAATTCTTGTGTCAGTCCTGCAAGAGGATTATCATCATCAAGAGCATTCAGAGTGTTCTCTATGGCCATTTGTTTTGAGTCTGGTCCGTCATTGGATGATTCATTTTCTGTGTCTAACACTCTTTTTCTAGATGATCCTTCTGTATTACAGCTTTGTTCATTCACAGATCCATCTTTTCTCAGTATGTCATAAAACGCATATAGACTGTCTGCGCACAGTACATCACTGGATAGAGAGCAGTTCAACTTCTCAAAATGCTTTTTTAGAATAGGAAAGTCAAAGCCGTGACCATTGTGAGCTAATAAACACACGGGTTTCTGGAAAAGATCCAGATAACTATTGATAGTGTTGCATACATTTTCGTTGAACGTCGTTTCGTTCTCCAAAAGGAAGTTGCACAGCCCTGTGATGTCGGCAGAGCCGGGAGCGACCGGCCTCTCGGGATTGAAGCACTTTGTAAACTTACTAAGCAATTGCGGGAATGTTCCAGCCGTCCCCTCCATCTGTTGTCGGCTAATAGACACCATACTGAGTTCAGTAATCTTGGTCTTATTTAATTCTTGACTTGGAAAACCCGTCGTCTCTAAATCTAAAAAAACGTACGTTTCAATTCGCTTCATGATTGTAACTGATGAGTAATAATTTTTAATCGTAAATATTTATCAATAGCCTCCAACATTTTGTTACTTTGACCTCGTATTTGTTAAAAATATTGAGTGCATAATAAGTAAGTACAGCAATTACTTAGATGATTATTTTGGTAAAGTGACTCATTTCCCTAATTTATAAAATATAAGGAATACAATAAAATAATTAAAATTACGTGCTTATTGTTTTTCTTGGTTATGTTTTTGTTATTGATGAAAAGTCAAAAGTATGACGTTTCGAACTCAGTACTTGTACCATAGATTATGTACGTCGCTATTATTTCATAGAACCAATTTTGTCTTGAATCAAGATTAACTTATAATTGTACTATTTCGTTATCGATTCCTTTATGTGTAGCATTTGTCATCTTGGTCTCATATTTACTAGCTGTTGAGGTACAATTAATAGAAGTCCTTTGTAAATTGTTACAAAAGACGCAATAAATGTTTTAAAATAATAATATACAAGAATACGACTCAAATACCTAAATATACGATGCTAATCTTGAATAATCGTACTGATAACATTTTTTTAGGTAGATAGGTACATTAGGAGCACATCAAACTTGTCTAAACTTGTATTTTATACCTACTTGCGTAAATATCTCTGATAAGGAGATGTATTTCAACGATGCAAGTTGCAATACTTTACGTAAGTAGTAACCTCACAGTAATATAATATACTAGCTTTCCGCTCGCGGCTTCACCCACGTGTAATTTGGGATTGTGGCGTTTTTTAATGATCTCGACAGGACTTTCTTTCATAGTTACTCAGGGATGATGCAGCTTTCTAATGGTGAATATTTGAAAACGATAAGTAGTTTTGGAGTTTGTCGATTACGTTATGTAACAAAAAGTAAAGCGAGACAAAAACATCGTCTAGAAAAATTAAAAGTACCAGTTGATCTCCCCCCCCCCCCCCCCGCCCGCTACCCAAGGGCTTGCTACTCCAAAAATCCCTTCTTAGTGGTCAATTGTGTTACTGAAGGAAGCCTTGTTCAAAATATCAGACTTCTATACCGAGAGGTTTCGGCTGTGCGTAAATCAATCAGGCACCAAATCACACTCGCGAAATCAAGATTGGAGGGTAGTTTGGAAAAACTTACATTACCAAACTTATTTACTTGCCTATGTACGTTTTCGTGCCAATTTTCAAGTTTATAAACCTAAGGAATAACATTTTTCATAGAAACGTTTTTACCCCTTTCCGCCCCTTTGGGGGTACAATTTCCAAAAATCTTTTTTTAATACTCACTCCCGTCAGTAAAGGAAGCTTTGTTCAAAATATTAGACTCCTACACCGAGCGGTTATGGCTGCGCGAAAGTCAATCAGTCACCCAATCGCAACCCCCTAAATCACTATTGGAGGGTAGTTTGGAAAAAAATAAAATGCCAAACTTATTTATTTGACCATATACGTGTTTGTGCTAAGTTTCAAGTTTATAAACCCAAGGAATAAGATTTTTCATAGAAACGTTATGACCCCTTTTTACCCCCTTAGGGGTTGAATTTCCAAAAATCCTTTCTTAGTGCACCCCTACATATTTCAAGGAACCTACATGCCAAATTTCAGCTTTCTACGACCAGTAGTTTCGGCTGTGCGTTGTCTGTCAGTCAGTCAGTCAGTCAGTAACGGAAGAGTTTTATATATATAGATAATCACTGATAATATAATTATGTATAAAAGAAAAAAATGAAAGAAGTAGATGAGAAGCAATAAAAGAAGAAGATTCATTACTCACTTTTGTTAAGGATACTCATTAAATTAACTAATTGTGGCATAGGTCCAGAATGACCGAGGAAAGATCATACATGGGGGTATAACAACAAACATATATGGGGGTGATTCGGGTTGCTCTAAAGCAACTCGAATCAACGCCATATAGGTATGTATGATTCTCATCATTAAATGAGTCTTAAAGGTTGAATGAAAAGTAAGTCTTACACTCACACACGTAGAGTTAAATTTATGGGGTTGAGTACCTCTTGGTACCTACCGTGATTATATGATTTTTTAGGACCGGTAGCAGAATCTCCGATTTTGCAACATCCCCTGGTTTTAGTCGCGTTACAAGTTAAATTTATAACTGGTGGCGAAACCTGATTTGTGAATATTGTAGTTCTATATAATAGAGCGTAACTCTACAGTGATAATGTAGGCGGATACCTGGATGGCAATACTATGAGGGTGTTGCTGTGTATATTCGCGAAAAACTGTCTGCCAACAGGGATGGTTTTTCACACACACCTAGGTTTTCAGGTTTTCCATATATGTTGGGATTATAAATTTCGGGGACGTGAGAAAAGTTCCTTGCATTATACGGTCGAGAGAAAATCACAAAATGAAACAAAAGATAATCCGAAATATGTAAAATATCTTTATGTAAAATTTTGGTAAAACAATTTAGTAAATATTATAAAAAAAAAAAACAAATAAATTATTATCCCAGTGGTACACCGTATCACATAGCTCTTACTTCAGCGAAAGGACTTTGATTATTAGCGACCCAGTCCACAAACCTCTGGCCCAAGCGAATGGCGATCTCCATAGCCATGACACAGTCACCCTCAGCCCTGTGGGCATCCTTTGCGGCCCGACCTGAAACTCTTTCGTAAATATCTTCAAGTTTGTAACTCTTATCTGGCTTCTTATCATTGCCATAAAATATATTCCTTACAATCTGTCTTCTTCTCTCTGGTGGGGTGTTGACGGTCCCGCTTTGTGGTGTTTTATCATCAAGCTGGTTTTGAGTGTTCTCTACGGCCTGTCGTTTAGGTTTTGGTTCATTTTCTGTGTCTAAAACTCTTTTTCCTGATGATCCTTCTTCGCTAGAACTTTGTCTGTTACCAGATTCGTCTTCTTTCTCTAAATCATAAAATGCATAAATACTGTCTGCACACAGTATGTCAATGGGCATAGAGCAATTATTTAACTTCTCAAAATGGTTCTTTAGAATAGGAAAGTCAAAGCCGTGACCATTGTGAGCTACTAAGCACACGGGCTTCTGGAAAAGATCCAAATAACTATTGATAGCGTTGCATACTTTTTGGTTGAAGGTCGTTTCATTCTTCAGTAGGTCGTTGCTCAGCCCTGTAATCTCGGCACTTTTTGGATTAATCGGCCTCTCGGGATTGAAGCACTTGGTAAACTTGTTGAGCACTCGCGGCAACTCCTCAGGCGTCGCTTTCATCACATGATCCCGGCTCACAGCCACCATACTGAGTTCAGTAATTCTTGTCTGATTTGACTCGTGTTTTGGCAGACCAGTCGTCTCCAAATCTATAAAGACGTACGTTTCGATTCGATCCATGATGGTGACTGATGATTAATGTTAAATTGGAAACGTTTATAGTTATCTTGGATATACTTATCGTTATCTAGCCTCGTAACCTGCTAATATTATATCAGGCCAGCAAAGCATAATGCATTTTAGATATAAAACAATCTAGATTTAACAACAATTTACTACTAGTCTAAATAACATGTAAATTTGATATGTAGAATTTTCATAGAAGCCTCTTTGAAAAAAGGACGGTTATGTGATTTTAGCTGAATTTACGGTTTGAATTGTCGCACTTCAATAATTAACAATAGTTAGCTATCCTGCTAGTATTCCATCTTCCTTGATACCCGACTTCAAGCTCTTTCAAATCCTGTGAAACCGTTCACCTTATTCTTCGCCAACGGCTCCTGGAGTTTCTAGCAAATAACAGTGTGCGAATTGGAGAGATGAAGTTTAACGCTCATATTACAACCAGTACAACAAAACTTTTATAATTTTGCCATTTTGATCTTTATTTCTTCATAGTCGGAGCTTTTTTGTTCCCCATAAAGCTTTTCACCACGTACTTGAATAAAACTGCCATACTAGTAACTCGATATAATTACATTTTTCTTCAAACTCTACCTCCTATATCAGGGCCAATTTCAGGGCAATTTTCCTTCTCTTGCCTTAGCGTCTGATAATTTTGGAGAAACTAAATGCAGATGTTTAAAGACTTCCCCGTTTTTATTTAAAGCCTTCACAAATTGCTTCATTACCAACAACTTCCCGATTACTTTTCAAAATTACCCGTTTAATTTATTATTAACTAGCGACCCGCCCCGGCACCGCACGGGTTCTATGCTGATACTTAATATACTATAGAAAAACTGAGAACGTTGTATATAAATACATAGCGGCCCGCTCCAGCTTGGCCGCAAACGCTATGTCCCGAAATTTTGAAATCTGTAATATCTTCGAAAATATTCATTTAAATCATATTATTATGCTGTAAATTACCTTATAAATCTATATTAATTGAACAATGTATTTAAGGTATTGGTTTAAATCGCTTCGAAAATTAGCCTTTATTGGTCGTAAAAAGTAAATGACAAAATGTTATATTGTGGGATATCCATAAGAGATGGGCATATACCATCGCGGAGTTTTCTGTAGATCTTTGCAATGTGTACAAATGATTAGTACATTATTTTGATAAATCTCGTAGGGTTCATCCTGCGTTTGCAAAATAAGCGCGAAAAAATGTGTTTATTTATGACTTTGCATTAGAAATCTTGAAATTATCAATGGTTCTCTAATTTATTAAGCATGTTATTATACGTATAAACCATCCTCTTGAATCACTCCATGTATTAAAAAAAAACGGATCCAAATCCATTGTGTAGTTTTAAAGATCTAAGCATACATACAGACAGACGCGGGAAGCGACTTTGCTATATACTATGTAGTGATTATTGATATTCATAAAGTGGTACTCAATAAATTACTAGTTTGCATTGATTTCTATGTCCCCTTACATTAATAAGATGCGACAAAGGTTGACCTGAAGTAATTAATTGTTTTTTTTTATAAATTTTATTGATTCGGCATTCCGACTTTTTTCATTAAAATCTTAATTATATTTTTTATAGTCAATATAAAAAAATCCTGACGTGATACTTTTTTATTTTTATTTTAATAAGTAATTATAGCACATCTGCAACTATAGGTAACGATACCTACTCAGATGTCAACGAGGAAAGCTTTCAATTTAATAATTATTAATGTGAAATTTCATGAGTATTCATTCATAATCGTAGAAAATGACAAATATTCGTATTTATCACTTTTTCATAAGTGAGTTTCATTCAGGACTTTAGGCCCATAGACAACTTTTAACACAGATTAGATATGATGATACTTCAATGAAATTTGCCAATTACTTTTTAATTTAAACATGACTGTCTATTAAAATTTAAGTGTACTAATTTGGTATTAGTTAATTTATTTATAACCTTTCTCATCTTGGTTTCACATTTAAGTATTTTCAGGCCAGTTTTTTAGTTAATGCATGAGTGCCTGCCCTTTTAAAGAATTCATTTGCAATGCTTTCGCCATGTTTGGGTATAGATGAAATAAATAAGACTTTATTACACATATACACTAAACAATTTATTACAAAAGACACAATCAAAAACTTTGATAAATAGGACGATACTTAACAGATATACGACGCACTGCGCAAACGGGCCACCGACCACCGCCACTGGTGGCCGGCAAAAGCCACAATAACATACTTTTAGATGGCGGACACTGCTGTAGCGAGTGGCCGCCGCCAGCTTCAGGTGTGTGGCGCACCTATACGAAGTATATGAAGAATCAGCCAAGTGCCATTCGGACTCGCGCGCTACCTGTTACCGTTTTTAATATTGAGCAAAAAAATAGGAAAAAACATGTTTATTATTTTTGGACCCCCTTAATATTTTTTTTATTTTAAGTATTTGTTGTTATTGCGGCAACGGAAATACATCATTTGTGAAAATTTCAGCTTTCTAGCTATCACGGTTTATGAGTACAGCCTGGAGACAGACATTCTATTTGTCGTTATATTTGTTAAAGTTAAAGGGTTCGATTACCACCCAGGATAAATGTTTGTGTGATGAGAACGATCATTTAATTTTGTTCTGAGTCTGGGTGTCTTTGTTCATGTAAATTGACTGCCTGTGAAACTCCCGCAAAAACTGACAGCGGAGGCTTAGTAATAGGGTTCCATTTTACCCTTAGGGTACGGAACCCTAAAAAGTACCTATATTAAGTGGCTGTCGCAGGCCACCAGTGGCCCGTTTGCGCGAATCGTTAAGTTTTCTGACAATACAACTAAGATAGTATTAAAACTAGTTAATAATATTACCTAGTCACAATGCCTTTGTCATATATACGACTTACAATAATGGACGACAATCACAAAACATGTACCTACAATATTATTTTTACGCCTAGGAATGTTGATAGCTGGGTGGCAATGTCTTTTTGATAGAGAGACAAAATTACAATGGCTTTAAAATGTTAACTTTAGAATAACAAGAGATAATTACACCTTTCAGCTATTAAATACGTTATAAATAACCTGTTTTCATGTGAAAAGCCTGCATCTAACATGCTTCACGGGGGAAAGACACAAATATTTTACAAAAATAATACCTATCCACCCTGCAAATCATATTCCTCCCCGTTTGACAGCACTTATATCTTTTTCACTTTTAGCCCTGATCTTTAGTTGATGGACAAAAATTTCTGTTTCGAGCCTAAGTCAGATTGGTTGATAAACCTTAGATTTTCACAGCGACTATCACATTTCAGAACCGATTAGGTAAGTATAGGTAACCATTCAGATGCTTTACAGACTTTCTTCATGTTTTTAAAGACACTTAGAGAATTAAGTCACTCATTGTTATTGATTGAACACTATAATTTTAGGAACATTATACATCGTTGTCATTATGTAAACAACCCTCTTATACCTTACAACAATACTGGCTACTTTCAAATTGTGTCCTGAAATGGCAGTGGGTAAGTATCGCCGTATTTTATGATTTTATACATAGGAGTGAACATGATGAACATGGGTATTTTGTTCCCGAAGATTAATCTAGAAAACGTTAATAGAATACTTTCTCTGATTCCAGGGTAATTAAACAAAATTTATATGCAAAACTTCATAAGTTAATAAATAATTCTATAACACTAAGATGTTATACACAAAAATTATAAATAAAATAAATATTTTGGGACCCCCAACTTAAATTAAAATGTTGAGTGGTTGTAGTGCTACTTATTTCACAAAGTACTTAGCTTGGTACCTTAATAGAATTGTTATCTAGCAGTGCTCGAACTTAATTTTACGTATTACAATGAATGAGTTTAAATTTACACATAAATTATATAGTAAAATGCAGCTAGCAACATTATAAGGAATGACATTATTGGTACCCAATACTTCCTTACAAAACCTCTGTCATCTGCAATGACAACAGATCTTTTCTCCTTATATTTCTTCTTCTTACCACTCAGTTTCCACTCATACTCAGCTAATTCTTTGCGATTCTTTTCTTCCTCCAACTCCTTCAATCTCTGCTTTTCTTTCTCACTTTGTATTTTCATAGCAATCTTTTTAGCTTCACATGTTTCATCACACAGTATTTTCACATCCCCTTGCCGCACTGCATTGCAGGGAGCTTCCTTCTTCAAGTTACCACAAGGACAGTGCACCTTAGTTTTCTTAGTGCACACTTGGTTGTTGCAGACTCCCGGATGACACATGTTTCGACAGCGGTGCCCACACTCCAAGTTCTTTGGGCATTGTTGCTTACATGAAAGTACCTCTGTAGTGGCTGAAGATATCTCCCGGCATCGCAAGTAAACTTCAGTAAGGCCACAGTGGCAAGCTAGACGCTCCAGTATCTCACACGGTGGGCATGGGCCAGGGTGACAGGCTTTGATTGAACATTTATGTGCGCATTTTTCAGGGCGAGGGACTAAGCATTCTTTGTTACATTGCTTGCAACTAGAAGGTATATTTGGATAGTCAGGGTGAGGGCTGTAGAGGTGACACAGTAAAGTACAATTGTGATTACCACAGGAAAGCAGCCGCCCACAGTCCCTGCCACAAGGCCTGCGTTTAGCAGTGCTGCAAGCCTGGTTGTCAGTCTCATGTTCACCAAAGCAGACTATTGGTATTGGCGTCTCACAGGGTGGACAATCTAAAGTCATAATTTTCGTTTTTGGTGGTTGCACTTCCCAAGGAGTTGCCGGCTTCTCAACTTGTTTAAACAGCACTGCCACAAATTCATGACAAACTGCTTTACATTGGTGACTACACATAGGATAAGACTTGTCACATATAGCTTTGCAAGGAGGGCAGTCACCAAAATGACAGGAATGCTTATTTTCTTCACTGTGCCCACATTTGTATTTAATCTTACAAGGTAAACTACATTTTGGAGGTTTAGTCTGCCTCTCTCTGCCACAGGGAACAGTTACATACGTCTCTTTGCACCTACAGCTCACCTTGGAGTCTCTGGGGCAGGGATAGCAGGGCCCTCGGTGGCATATACTGGTGCATTTATGTCTGCCACATTGAAGGCCTTTATCACATATTTTCTCACAAGGAGGACAGTTTCCATTGCAACATTTTCTACCACAACCATGCTTACCACAGAGCCTTATACCTCTACATTTTGTATCACATTTATACTCTTTACTACATGGCAGAGACCTAGTATGTGTTGAGCACTGGCATTTCTTCTGGATCAAGACCTGGCAAGGTGGACATTTTCCTTTATGACATTTTTCTGGACAGTTATGTTCACAATCATCATGAAGCTTGCCACATGTACCTAGGCAGGTTTCCATAACATCTGGGCATTGGACATAGCGTTGGTTGGCCCCACATGGACATGTTGTCATGCCTGAGTTAGGACAGGCTCCACAATCACCTGAATGACAGACCTTCTCACATTTATGGTAACCACATGCAAATAGTTTGCTGCATTGCTTCTGGCACTGCCAAAACAAATCACTGCAGGGTCTTTTAATTTTCTCAGCCCCACACTGGCAAGGCTGGACACTAGTGTAGCTGCATTCCGGGCAGTCACCTTCATGACAAACATTTTCACATTTGTGACTCTTACATAGCAGTGCTTTTTTACAAAGTTGCCCACAAGACCATTTAGCAGCACTGCATCTTACTCTCTTACGTTCCTTTTCACAATAACATATTCCATTAACTGTCTGCGGGCAAGGTGGGCACGGACCAGGATGACATAAAAGCAAACATTTATGTTTACAGTTTTCACCAATTGACAGTCTTTTTCCACAAACTTCTCCACAAGTGTGAGGAATTAACCATGGATGATGTTGTGGATCATCCGTTTTTCCACAAAAACAGCGATATTTCCGAGGTATTTCCTCCTTAGAATACGATTGCCGGCACTTTGGGCAGCACCATTCGACTTTCTGGTGTTTATGTACAGTTATTGGACCCTGGCTTTCTTCGCTGCGTAAACTAATGCTATCGTTTGACCATTTTTGAATACAGGATAGATGGAAATAGGAGAAGCAGTGATCGCAGGTCCATATAGCGTTGTTTCTTTTGATAGATCCTATGCATATTAGACAGGTCACAGCGCGGCCGCTAATCGCCTCTTCTAGCATATTTTTAGTTCTGTTGAGCATGTGGGTATCCCCGCCGCCGCGCCAGTAGCTCTGGAACACTCCATCCAGGACGCTGGACTCGCATGGTTCCTCGTCTTCGGACGATGATAGCTCTTTCATTCCTTGTAAATGTTTTTGAACATTTTGCTGCAGTTTTGCAGCGGCGTCTCTATACCTGCGTGCCATGGTTAATGTAAAATAAGATGCGGTCTACAGTAAGTAGATTTATCAGTTAAATTTTAAATTAACATCAAAAAAGAGACATGATTCCATTCGAATTCTACAAACTTCTATTCAAGCATGAATGACGGGTGACGTTGTCCGTTGACGTTCATTTATTTTTAATGTCAAAACCACGTCAAAGCTGTTGGCGACACGTTTCGGTTTTGGATGCAACCTTTAAATTAATTAAAATAATAAAAATAGTTAAAATTGTAATAGAAATAAGAAAACATTCATTACAAGTAATGCCATATTGTGATAGTGCAATTAATGTTTATTCAAAGGTTTATTTATGTCGTTGAGTAGTTAAGGCAGTGGACATTACCGTTAGTACTACTAGTTTGACTACTCGACAATAGATGGCATACTTAAAATATGAACGTGAAATTATCTGCTAACGGTTGGTATTGGCACATAATATATTTAGACTGTGGTATTGGTATGTTTTACTAAGATAAGTTCTAGATATTATTTAACAGTGACATATTTTTCGAAATATTGCAAAAGACGTTTCTCCAAATTCTAGAGATAGCCTATGATGCCTTTTCCCTTTCTAGTAGACTTTAAATTATTATAAACAAATTGAGTTTTAATAAACTACAATATCTACCAATCGTCTAATCGAATGTCCCAAAAAAGAGCTGAATTTGAATTATACTCTAAACGCAAGCGAAAGGAAGAAAAATTCAAGTAGTTCTCACACAGTTTCACACTTTTCACACTTCACAGTTACCTAGTTACTTTTTTATTTTTGTCATCTTGATAATGTGATTCTCTTGTTAGTTGTGTTTTGACTTTGAGTTTAAAATATGAGGCAGAAAATAAAATATGACACATACAATTAGATATTTTATTTATAAATCATTAAAGTTACAATCAAACAATACGTAGAAGTTATCGACTAATTAATTACTGGCAGCGAAAGCCGCAATTTTGATTACAATATAAAACATACTTTAGTTGTACTAAAAAGCATAATTAGAAATGTAATGAATCCTTATTATACTTACAGACAATATGCACAGATATTTTGAATATCTTATTAGTAATAAAAGCAGTATTTAATGACTAAACAATAAAAATGGTAACATTATTTCATTTATTAGTGGACAATGGCACTAGTAGTATCCGATACTATATATTAGAAACATAGCACCGCCGAGCAAAACAAATTAAGATGCTAAGTTCTCAATGACACACTGAATATTCATAACAGTAGATGTGCCTTGTATTTTCATGTGCATAACATTCACAGGATCAAATTTTTGTAAGCATACATGAGACGGAACTGCACTTTTCATCTTGGACATTAATTAGAAAACATTTTCTTGAGAGAATGTTCAAGTTCATTGATAGTTACTATTAATATTAATGGACGGATTGTGAGAGGTTTCCTGTTACGTAGAGTTAATGTCAAATTTATTAAATAATTAGTTGATTCTAATGACACTAGCGAACTCTCGAATTCAGTTCGGGCTTTTTGTTTTTGCTGGACAGTTTGAACCAACCAGCTGTCTTATTTTTATCCTTAGGCATCGATATTGATCTCGATAGCCTTTCTCGATCGCTCTCTCGATTAATCAGTTCACTCGATTGACTTTTCTTGCTGTCTCGTTGTACCGGTTTTCTTAGTGTGCTAACATTTTCTTTCGTGCGTTTTTCCGGTTTTTTGTACAAAGTCTGGCTAGAGCTGGTTAGTCGACTGTTTTGTGGGCGTCGAGTCAATGTCGATTGGCTGTAGGATTTATTTTTTTGGAGTGTTGCCGGCCTGTCGTCTGTTAAAGTTTTGGTGGAAGAAGCCTTTTTAACGATTTCTTTGGGCTTTGACCTCCTTGGTCTCTGTGCGTAGTGCACGTCGTGTTGGTCGTTGTAGTGTTTGGGAGTCCAGGGCGCGAATATTGAGAAGCTCTTAGTCGTGTTCCGTATTTGAAGGTTCGACGAGTTGACTGAAGAGACGTCGTCGCGGGAGCGGTTCCGTGTGATGCGGCCAGGGTCCGGGATGTCTCCAACTGGAAACAAAAAGCGTATATATTTAGATTAACATATTGATACGTACAATAACGTGGTACGGCGGTCTAAGCTGTTTCCAGACACCGACCCATCTGTGATCATACAGTATGTATGGCTACCAGTATTTTAGTAAGTGGTAATTTACCGGTGGTCGCATGTAGGTAGACGACGCTGCGCTGTGACTGGTGGCTGGAGTCTCCCTCCGTGCTGCTCTCACCAGAGTTGGTGACAGGCGTCCTTCGGCGATGTCTAGAAAAAGATGGAATTATGTTTATTGTGTGAGTCACTTTAGATTCTGAAGAATACACGTATGTAAGCCTAGTTATTATTTTTAACAATTATTGTACAACTACTTCTATAAACTATTGTGATTTGTCTGTGACATTGTTCTAATTAATGCAGGAAGTTAATTATAAAAAGCGAGCAGAGTTGTTATTGCAATATAATATGTATTTTTATTTAGATATAGTAATTATTTATTAACTGTGGCTGAGGAGACTTATAATAGTCAAACTCTTTGTTAAGAAGTTTAAGATTTAAGAAGAATATAATGGACAGATGTCATCGGCACGTGACATTCAGATACGAACTACGACGAAGAATGGTTGTTAAAAATTATTATTGTAATGTGATCGAAGTTATTGAGTGGAATTATACTTAATGTTATTTAAGTTTACAGGTTTTTCATTCGTACATCCTGATGTTTGACGCTAGACTATAGTTCAGAAGCGGGATCGACATGAAGATATATTCTTCTACGTCTACGCCATTGGACGACAAATATAAACGTAAGTGTGGATTCCATCCGAAAATAAGCCTGCAGTCGAGTAATGGGCACTGGTGGTGACCGGTTCATCAAATAATGTTTCAAATTAGTAATGGACTCAATAAGATTCCATGCGATTGGGTTGATAAAAGTGTCATGGTGATTTTTTTTCGCTTTTTCTGTCATTTTTTTTCGTAATGGAAATACGAAAAATTATGATTCATATGTTAAAATAAAGATAAAGATCATTTTATTTGTTCAAATATGAGTTTACATACGTACATGTGCATGCAAGGTGTTCAATGATAAAAAAAATCTGTCATGTTTAGCTATTAATTACAGCATACAGTTGAAATTGTTGTGAAATGGGTTTGGATTGTAAAAATGTGCGGTTACTGAGACTGGTAAATAACTTTTTACTTGTTTTTACATTTAATGTGATACACCATTTCACGAAAATATGACGGAAATTGAGAAATGTATTATCATTGAGACTAATTTAAGGGTGAAATTAAAAAAAAAGGAAAAAAAGGTTACAGGATTAACGGAAATTTACAAGATATGGTTAATTTTCAGTAAAATGGATCGTGAGGAGATGAGAAACAAAGGTCATGATGTTTCCGGTCAAGACCCAGCGGTGTCCAGAGTTCAGGACAAGGGTCGCGGTGCGGTAGAATCGAGACGTCGAGAGTAGAATCGAGACGTCGAGAGTCTAGTGATGAGACTTGGCTGAGAGACTCTTCGCACGACAGTGCTTGGAGACAATATGCGGAGTAACCAGGGGCATCACGGGTGC
The DNA here is from genome assembly GCA_941860345.1 of Chrysodeixis includens. Classification (NCBI taxonomy): domain Eukaryota; kingdom Metazoa; phylum Arthropoda; class Insecta; order Lepidoptera; family Noctuidae; genus Chrysodeixis; species Chrysodeixis includens. Next base: position 4,318,474 of record OW796112.1, on the reverse strand, counting down.
GTGATGCTGAGGTTAAATAGCGTGAGGGTATTGGCGGAGTGCGCCAAGATAGACAATGTTTAGAGTAACCAGGGGTGTCACGGGTGCGTGATGCTGAGGTTAAATAGCGTGAGGGTATTGGCGAAGAGCGCCAAGATAGGCAATGTTTAGAGTAACCAGGGGCATTACGGGTGCGTGATGCTGAGGTTAAATAGCGTGAGGGTATTGGCGGAGTGCGCCAAGATAGACAATGTTTAGAGTAACCAGGGGTGTCACGGGTGCGTGATGCTGAGGTTAAATAGCGTGAGGGTATTGGCGGAGTGCGCCAAGATAGACAATGTTTAGAGTAACCAGGGGTGTCACGGGTGCGTGATGCTGAGGTTAAATAGCGTGAGGGTATTGGCGGAGTGCGCCAAGATAGACAATGTTTAGAGTAACCAGGGGTGTCACGGGTGCGTGATGCTGAGGTTAAATAGCGTGAGGGTATTGGCGGAGTGCGCCAAGATAGGCAATGTTTAGAGTAACCAGGGGTGTCACGGGTGCGTGATGCTGAGGTTAAATAGCGTGAGGGTATTGGCGGAGAGCGCCAAGATAGGCAATGTTTAGAGTAACCAGGGGTGTCACGGGTGCGTGATGCTGAGGTTAAATAGCGTGAGGGCATTGGCGAAGAGCGCCAAGGTAGACAATGTTTAGGGTAACCAGGAGTGTCACGGGTGCGTGATGCTGAGGTTAAACAGCGTAAGGATCTTGGCGGAGAACGCCAAGATCGAAGAATGGTTCAAAGGACAGAAGAGGGAGCTCTTCATATACCTGCGAGGCCATACGTCATCGGTCTCAGAGTGCTTTATGAGTCAGAGGGTCATAAGGATCTACGAGAATGGAGTTCGAGTTGGAACAGGCTACAACTTGAAGACCAAACGCATTTACGTCCGATTCCTGGGTGCGAAAGGAAAAGAAGTCAAAGTCTAAGGAGAGGAGATGGTGAGCGATCTTAATTTTCTAATTTGATAATTACTATTTAATAATTTAATCTTAATGATAAGGAGACCATCCATTATGCTTTGCCACAGAGTGGAAAAAGAGATTAATAGAATCTTTTCCTGTACGCGAAGATTATGCTGAGCTTTTGAGTGAAATGTTAGCTAAAAGAGTCAAATACGGTGAACCACTTGAACATTACCATTACACAAAAATAAACTTGTTGAATAGGCGTAAAATTTATGGGTGTCAAGCTGTTGATTGTGTGTTGTATGGGGTTGAGGACAGGACTATTAAAGTGGGGCACTAGCTGCACAGTTTTCAGAACCAGAACAGGTGCTTAAATATAGGACTGTTAATAGTCGAGAAAATTGTGATTTAAATTCGAGTTTTCGGACTGATCGTAAAAATCCGGCTTCTATAACAAAGTCAAGATGTTCATTAAAAATTACATGCTATAATTGTGATCAAGTTGATCATCCTAGTTTCAAATACTACTAACCGGCAGCTAAGTGTGACTTGTGAGAAAATAGGTCACCTAGCTATTGACTGTTTTAGAAATATGCACCCAAATAAGTAAGTGCAGCAAGTGGCTCAGCTGAATTTAATCGAGGAGCTTACTGCTAAATATATTATCGATATTAAAGTAAACGTACCACGTATTAGACTGTCATTTAGATTAAATGAGCCAATGTTCCCTTATTAAGTTACCAAAAGCCAAGGAAAAATTATTGACTCTGAATATATCTTACATTCGTACAATGTCAGAATCTCTGAGTCGCAACCCTGTGAATATAATAGAAAGCGATTGTTCGACACGCCTAGACGTTCGAGCTGTAGAAAATAGCGAACAGGATTGGATTTCTACTATGCATCGGCTGATGAGGAAATTAAGAAAATTAAAGAAGTTCTATTAGACCCTAACTCTGAAAATCTCCTAGATATTCATCGTAACTATAAGTTGAAAAATAACAGGGTATACAGGATAGTGGGCGATGAAATTAAATGGCTCTTACCTAAAGGTTATTTACTTATGTTGGTAGACGGTTTCACAAAACACGTGAATATTAGGCCAGTTATGGATAAAAAACGGCAACTACATTAAAGGTACTGAAAGATCACATTAGTTACTTTGGAGCGCCTACGCGTCACGTTACTGACAGAGGCATAAGTTTTTCTAGTTCATCTTTTAGAGAATTTATTGTGCAGACCGGGATAAAACACATTATGAATGCAGGATCAACACCTAGGGCAAACGGCCAGTTGAATAGGACAATCCTAGATGCGCTTTCAACTTCCACTCACGGTAAAGACAATAAAACATGGGACAAACAAATCCCAAATGTAGCAGCGTTCGTTAAAATGCAGTGCTGATCAAATTTGAAAAGAGATTTCAGCAGTTGTGAAGAAGATAATTCAGGAGATGATTAATTAGAAAATAGGTAATGTTCAGTGCGTCACAAAACAGTTATTTAGATATATAAGATTTTATGTTGTTGTATTGTATGTTACAATATGTTAGGTTGACAAAATACTATGAAAACACAATGAAATAAAGAATTGTATGTCGTGTAAGTTATGACTATATTAGTTAACAGTTATTATTATTTGATACTTACTTTACTGTTGAAGGAATTATACTGTTGTTATGTTATATTTCAGATCCATAAGAGAATCTTAATGTATTAATTTTTAAACGAGAAATAATACTACTTTTTTTTTGTTTTATAGTACAAACATTTCCTTTTAACTTATAAATAACTTGGGGGTAAACTAATAATTTACTATACATGTTAAAACAATTCGCGAAGGGACTCGCGCTAGCAGGAAGGCCGAGTTGTAAGCCTAGTTATTATTTTTAACAATTATTGTACAACTACTTCTATAAACTATTGTGATTTGTCTGTGACATTGTTCTAATTAATGCAGGAAGTTAATTATAAAAAGCGAGCAGAGTTGTTATTGCAATATAATATGTATTTTTATTTAGATATAGTAATTATTTATTAACTGTGGCTGAGGAGACTTATAATAGTCAAACTCTTTGTTAAGAAGTTTAAGATTTAAGAAGAATATAATGGACAGATGTCATCGGCACGTGACATTCAGATACGAACTACGACGAAGAATGGTTGTTAAAAATTATTATTGTAATGTGATCGAAGTTATTGAGTGGAATTATACTTAATGTTATTTAAGTTTACAGGTTTTTCATTCGTACATCCTGATGTTTGACGCTAGACTATACGTAACACTAAGCGTAACGAATGGATTTTAAAATGCTTGTTTCTCAAGTAATTATGGTTGGGTGGAGAATGAGTATCAAATGTGGTTCCGGTTAAAAATCAAAAATATTTGGCGCTTTGCGAAAGATCCTGATTGTCCTATAGGACAGCGATAATAAAACGAGGACTTACGTGAATAGGGATTTGACATTAAGGTGAATTAACATTAATTCTATCAAGCTGTATGTACGCCTGAAGAGAACTTACTTCATGTCCCTATTAAGCTCTTGCTTGCTGGCTCTCAGCTCCGAGGAACTGCCGCGCTCTTCGGTCCTCCTCCTCACGTCGCCCTTCGAACCCTTCAGCGTCTTCGAGCTGCTGTGGCTCCGGGACCTCTCGTACGGACTGATAGGCGGCTTACTATTCAGTTTCCTATCAAACTGGCTCTCCGTCTCCGAATTACTCTGGATTTCGGAAATGTTCTGGAGATTCCTTTTGTAATGCTTCGAATTCGGCGATACGCTTTTTTCATCTCTGTGTAAGTTCGATAGTGAGTAGCTTTTGCTTGTTAATTCATTATGGTCCACTTCATCTAGACCCGTGCTGGAGTTGGAGATGGTCTTCCGCAGGGTTCCGTGTTTGTGGGTGTATCGTTTCGTTTCGGGCCGGCTCTTGACGTTCGCGTCCGAGTCTTGGTCGGTGTCGCCGAAGAAGCGGAGGTTCTTCGCTGGTGACGTCAGCGGCTTCGTTTGTTTTGTGTAAGACTTGCGAGGAGACTCGTCTTCTGTTGTTATTACGCTCTCTTTCTCGATCTGGAAATAATTTGCTAGTTTAAAACAATAAATCGACACTCACCTGTTTTCGTGCAAAAGTAGACTGTATCATGTATTACGTGAGTTTCTATTTCATTAACTAAACTATTTGTCGTATTGCTTTGCATGGTTTCAGATTTGAATATCCAAAGAGTTATATTCGTAATCAATTATAAGATATCCAATTCCTGGACAGGACTTAAGTCTAGACTTTGCAAACATGAAAATTCATGTAATATTGTTATTGCTAGAAAGTTTGTTGCGCCGTTTCTTCTTTCACAGCAAAAGTTCTTATAAATTGGTGAAAAGTTGGCATATCTGGGAGAGGTCCCCTATATTTTTACCTTTAAAAAGTACTAATTAGTAGCCAGCTTTGTGTAAACGTTTTTTTAATATACCTTAGTAGTGCTTTTTCCTTTCTTCCTGGTCAGTCGATCGAGGGACTTGAACCAGTTGCCGACGGGCGGTGTGGGCGCCTGCCGCCGCGGCGGCGACGGCGTGGGGCTGGGCGTCGCTAGCCGGCGTCTCTCGCGGTATCGCTCAGCCTGGAAAGGTAAAGCCTGTATTAATATAGTAACTTTCGTAAATCGGATTCTGTTGACGTTGACGGGCCTGTTGGTCTAGTGGTTAGTGGCCCTGACTGCTATACCAGAGGTCGTGGGTTCGATTCCCACCCAGGACAAATGTTTGTGTGATTAGCACGATCATTTGTTCTGTTTGGGTGTAATTTCTCTGTAATATGTATGTATTTAGAAATATATAAGTATGTTTATCGGTTATCTAGTACTCATAACACAAGCTACTAAGTATGCTTTTATAACTTGAGACTCGATGGCGTTGTATAAATGTTGAGAAATATTTATTATTATAAATAAAATAAACCAGCCTATACACGTCCCACTGCTGGGCACAGGCCTCTTCCCATATAGGGAAGGTTTGAGCATTGATCACCACGCTAGCTCACTGCGGATTGGCGATTTCAGATTCCAATATTTGGAATCCAGGTTTCCTCACGATGTTTTCCTTCACCGTTTGTCAATAGTGTCTTAGAATGATTAAGAAAGTACATATAACTTTGAAAAAGTCACATTGGTACTTGCCTGCGCTGGGGATCGAACTTGCACCTCGTGCATACAAATCCATACATAGAACCGCAAGGCCACCACGACATACTATTTATTTATTTATTATTATTATTTATTTATCGCAAAAGACAGGGAGGTTTGGAAGGAGAAAGGGGAGGCCTTTGCCCAGCAGTGGGATCTTATTTAGGCTAAAAAAAAATATATATATTTATAATTGTTAAAAGACTAGTTTCGTACTCCGGTTGGGTATGAAACTTCTCCGGTTGAATCTTTTAGCAGCTATAATCAACATCCGCACGACGAAGTTGCGGACAACAGTTCATCAATCATAAATCATTTATCGCTAGGTCACAAAGCGTATACAGATATAATTTGACGGTACGGACTGCCCGGTTTCAGAGATCATTTACCTATCAGACTCCGATACTCTCGCAACAAATCATATTAGCACGTCACCGCCGTGCGGGTCAATGACCGAGCCATGTAAATAAATGTGAAGTCCTTGTTTTAGAGTTCTTTTGTCAGTACAGTGAAGCCTTAGACCATTATCTAGCAATAATTTTACGAGAAATTTCCAGAAATAACAAATAGTAAAATAATTGACTATTTAACTAAAAAATATAATTATTCTGTCAGATATATTTCCAAAAACCATTGTATACGGATTTTATATATTTTATTTGATATAAAGCATCAAAAATAGTGAATTGTATGGAAGTGGGGGGTTGTATTGTCACTTGTCATTAAAAAGTGCATTGAGGCGTGACAACACAAGAAGTTTCAACTCATAGTATCTTTTATATACGTGGTAAAAGAAAAAGTAAGTACTTTCTTTGGAATCTAGCTGTCGGACTTGTAAGTTTTTTAAATACAGAGGTCAGTCAAATACCCGATTAAGTTTTAACAAAATATTTTCTCCTAATAATATATTTCCTTTTCAATAGCTATATCTAAAGTTGTTTTAAGCACCAACTGCCATGCCAACTGCATCAAATGAATTCAGATGCTATACGGTGTCATGCGCCTAATCTTTTTCAACTGCAACAGACTCACTTTAGGGGGTGGCAGGCCACTGATTCCTGTTACTCTTTCCCCTCAGACCGTTCTGGTGTGGAAGCGAGTCGGTGCTACACACAGCGTAGTAGTCTGTCCCTCTTCCACAACTACAATAACCTTATTTACGTGATATGCTTGCTGAACAAACTAGTTGTAATTACCCTCTCTTGTTCAACTTTTGCCGTGCCCGATAGGGTTCACAATATACCTGTAGGATGAGACGGACAGGATATGTATTGGCAGAGCGTTTAGATAGTCTTCATCAGCCATATTGAATGTCTTGTTGAAATAAAGTCTTCGTTACATCGCTTGATTATCGTTTATTACAATTACATGATTGGTTTTACAAACACGTGGAAGATGATAACAGATTCCTTTGTGAAACGCGGCGAGTTCTGCACTTCCGTCCGTTCGCCATCTCGGTTCACCTTCCAAGACTCCGCAGTACAGACCACACCCAAGTAATCCAGTTACTCGACTCCAACTGTCATACTTGACGTTCCACAAATAATCATCATAATTATTGTCACTGGCATCGGCGTTACACCACGCAGGTTGGATAGGTATACGAACTCTTCGACATATACCACCTCTCCGACATACCTATATTTCTGTCATAAGACCTATTTATACATTGTGAAGAACAATAAAGTATTGAACATGTAGATCTTCCCATCTGACTAAAATCTACAATTGATTTAATAATTTTAGTACCTACGGAACCTACAAGTAAATATAATCAATTATTCGGATGCTATATTAAATTTCCCAAGTGTAATGTTACAGTAAAAAATGATAAAAATTACAGTTGATGGCGTCTGTCTGCGGTGGGTCACAAAAAATATTGTTATTATTTAATCATACTTTGGATGAAGTAAAAAATGCCCGCTACTTATACACGTGATATATTGGTGAGAAAGATGTGGCTTAGCCTCTTGTTAAATACCTAGATTAGTTATATTCCGTTAAAATTAGGGATTGAATGGAATAAAGGGTGAGTCTGTGTGCGAGAGGATGAATTGTAAAGTCAGTTATTTAAATTACGCTAAAATGTAGCATTTTTTTTCAAATTTAAGATAAATAAATTACAGACAGCACTTCATCGCCCACCCTTTACTGGGAGAAGAAACAGCGCAATCAACTTCCCAGCAGCAGCATCTTTCAATTTACTAAGTATATTCAAAACTTCAAATAAATACACTAGCGTCTTCGCCAACTTGGTTCAAATTACCGTAGTTTTTCATTGTATAAAAAGCCTTTATAAAGCTTTCGTGTTTAAGGATCCCCTAAACGTTTAACATACAATAGAGGAAAATATAATACATGAGATTTACAGACAATTCTCAAACACGAACATAATAATATGTCAAATATATACATATTCAGCAAACATGGCTATTCTTGCAAAGGCGTGATCAACTTCTGCCAGCTTTACAAATATTATTTATGTACCTCGGATCGCCCACAACACCTCGCTATTCATAATATGAATATTAATTAATGTAAATAAAATCTAAATAAACAGGTCTACGTAATACATGGTAGTTTTATTTTTATTCCGAAATAAAGTATCAAAATACTTTAAAATCGATTTGACTTGCAACCCCGCCGCGTCAGCTCATGATTAAGGACTCTGATTGGGTCAAACACTAGTCGCGCTATCCCGATAAATATACGTGAGTCAACATATAATTATTCATTAACAAAGCAATTTTTTGGAAATTATTAGTCTTTTAAATAATAGTTTGGTATTCAGCAGAACACATATAGTTATTTATACAACTTTTAGCTTTCCGGGTTGCATCAACTTATTTCATATGGCCAGTGACAAATGAAATAACGAAAATATTTTTTTTTCTAGAACTGCAGTAAACTATACTCCATTGAATTAACTTATTAAAATCACTACATAGGTAGGCCTGTATTACCTGTTTATACCTTTGAACTACGCAATGGATTTTGATGCTGTTTTTTACAGATAGAACGTTTCACCAGAAACGCATCTGTATCGCACATGCTAAGCTGGGTCGGGTTTTTTTTAATTATAAATTGCTACAATAAAATAAAAATGAATCATAACCGCCTGACGGTCGGAGAAAAGAAATATCGTTTCATATCGCGAATAAGTCCCGTTTGTCGTCTAAAATATGTGTACAAGTCGCGAAAGTTTAAAATCGTTAAAAAGAATTGTTCTTATCTTAACCTTTCGGAAGCCCTGATGCCTTCCAAATATGATAAAGCTTTAAGGAGTTGCTCTTTCATTCGCGGCAAGGTCGCCGGGCCGCCATATGGCCAGTGACCTTACCTGCTTTAGGCGGTACTGACCTGAGATTTATGACTGTATTACTGGCACAATTGGTGTTCGGAAGGCCTAGCGCCACGTCATCATGTAAGGCTCATGCAGTTGTGGAAGGGAGATAGCGCAATATACGGCGTAGAGCGTCATCTCTTTTCCACTTTAAAAATGTCTGTCCAAATCATAAAATTAATGAATGGGAGCAGTTGCTCGATTTAAAAAACTCATCTGACAAATTTACCCCGCGGAAAAAGTAAGACTCTATTAAGTACATAGAAAAGTTGCAAAAAATGGCCTAACCTAATGTTTCAAAGGGAGTTATGTGTTTTAAGGATGCTACACTAAGAAAAAATAATGCTATAAGAAAACTCGTTGAAATAAAGTTTTTTTTATTTAATTCTTGTTATAACATGAAGCTGACATCATTTTATGAATCTGGCGGTGGGATATTTCTACTACTGCTACATAATATATTATAATCCCTCTAGTCCCATGGTGCCGCTTCTACTTCCAGAGATCATATCATAGTGTTATAACCATAAGCGCATTATTTGTAGGAACATAAAAATGAAAATATATGAGTTAGGAACGTATGTATGTTTTTGGTGTCAACAAAAAACAATTATATTATAATACGGGACACGTTTCGCTCTGTTTCGGTACCTTGCTCTGATTGTCACGACATTTTTACTGCTGCTTGACATTAAGAGTACTTTCTGACAAACATATATTATATTATATTGTTTTTTAAATACGTTTAGGAAAGAAAAGAGTAGCTAGAACAAAAAATTACCTGTTAAATTAAGGATTATTTCTACCTAAAGTACTTCTTATAATAACTTAAATTAAATTTCATATGCATGTCGGGGAGGTGGTATACCTATCGCACCTGCGTGGTTACGCCGATGACAGCGGCAATACGAGATTGTTTTGTGGAAACGTAAAGTAAGACATTGGTGACTGGATTACTTGGGTGTGGAAGATGAACCGAGACGGCGAACGGACGAAAGTTTCACAAAGTAATCTGTATTCATCTTCGACGTGTTATTACAATTTGTTACATTAATCATGTAATAGGAATAGAGAATAATCAAGCGACGTAACAAAGATTTCATTTCGACTAGACAATCAAAGTGGCTGATGAAGACCATCTGAACGCTCCGTCTCAGCCTGTCCCGTCTGTCTCACCGATATTCATATTCAGGTCTGAGAATCAACCAATATCTATTTTTCATCTCCATTTTTTTTGGATTCGATTAATTCGTACGATGTCGCAACAGCTAGTTCCTTTATACAAATTGCGTAGGCAGGCCTGGATTTAAACTCTTTAAAACGTACGTAAAGTATTCATATAGGCAAGTTAAAGACGTATACGTAAATCGAGAAAATTAAACAGGGTGTTTAAAAGTAACGTTTAGTATTTGAACATGTTCTAATCCTCTAGTATACAAACAAAGTTATCTGTTTTCAAAAGAGGTTGGTACACATTAATGACTAAACTTAAACTTTGGTTACACTGTATTTCGCGTGTAGAGATGAGGATGACATCACTGCGGTGTCAAATACATGACATTGAACCTTAGGTCAATGAACCTGGTCATTTCTAAGGCTGGCATTACTTAGGCTGGCTTCAAGCAGTCAGCAGACCCGTATGGGCTCTTCGAGCGAAGGCATATGTGACAAGGATTGGACCGTACCCGATCAGCTCCCGATAGAGCCCAACTTTACAGAACTAAGGATCTTTTGGAACGTGGATGACATTAACATGAGTTGAATAAATACTAAGCCAATAATGTCTTGAAGCGATTCGATCGAAACACAGAAGTTGTCATTTATTTCTAAACGCATTCAACGTTCGAAAAGTCAGTGCGCTCCTGCATCGATATTTGATTTGGTAGTCCTGTGGTCTTACCACTAGGTTGTCAGTGCTACCAACTCACCTATACACTGAATAGCGTATCCCTACTTACAGTCGGCTGCTATAAAACCAGCCTTAGCCGAAAATAACTTTAATGCAGTACCTGTGTCGCTCGGATCTTTGATAATGTTAATAAGAACATTTCTTATTGAAGAATGTAATTAATCGATGCTTTTTCGTGTTTTTGTTTAGTACCGCCAACTGTGCCTGTGGTCTGATAACGATTTAAATGCAGATTTTACGTATTTTTTATTGAACAGAAACAATACTAAACAAGAAATATCTACATTTATAACTAAACTAACTAAAAAATTACGTATTTGAAAAGGAAAAAAAACTGATTTTCTGTTTTAATTCGTCTGTATATTCCTTTTTGTTAAACACTTGAGAAGAAACTACAGACCGCAGGGTTAGACGCCTTCTGAAAGTATTTGTACGATACAGTAATTTAAATAACACTAAACTCCTTTTACGCAGTCGGGTAAAACGTAACTTATTTGATAATCTAGGGTGTCAGTTAACTCCGTATTAAATTTCATAAATTTCGTTTGAACGAGAAGAAGTAACAAATATCACTCGCATACTTTGGCCTTTATGTTAAGTAAATATTCCACAACATTCACACAACGCCATCTAGTCTCAAATGAAGCATACTAATGTAGCTTGCGTTATGATTACTAGTAAACTGATAATAATTACATACATACTATAGATGAATGATACACCCAAGCAGAACAAATGATCTTGTTCGTCACTCAAAGATTTGTCTTGGATGAGAATCGAACCCACGGCCTCCGTTACAGCAGTCAGGGCCAGTAACCACTAGACCAGATGGCCTGTCATGTGCAATGTAAATATGTGCAATCATAGATACGTGCGTAATATCTTAAGAGTTATCACCTCACTGTCTCTTGTCCAAATGACCTTTTTATTCAGCTTCCGAGATGTATTTAAAAATAACGAGATTTTACAAAACTCAAGGATATTACAATAACATTAAATTGTATGTGAACTGTTAATAAATATACATGTTATTGTTTAAATTTATTATAAATGCGGTTTTCTTTACTTCTGGCTACGTGAAGTACTAAGAATTTATTTAAGAAAACAAAAACCACTTTATTTAGGGTTCCGCACTTACTATTGATATTCAGAGGGCGTTTTCTTTTTTGTTATTGTTATTGGTGTAGTTTTGCTTATATTGAATGGACTTAAAGCTCAACTGACTTTTAAAACAAGGTCGGTAAACAGTCTTAGTCTTTAACAACTCCGATTTGCACTTTAGTGAGCCGGTATCGCACAAAACGGTTCCATAGAGAATAATTATAATTTGAACAGTACGTTTTTTCCGGTTGTGTTATGTTATATTACACCTTTATAGTTTTTTTAGAAAGACCCAGCAGACGACAGACTTACACGGACAACAGAGGCCGAAACTTTCGAGTTCATTGAAACCATTTGAGGACTCTCCCACTTAATATTAAAGTAAAAAAACCTAGTAATCGTCAGGTACAATTACTAGGACGGCAGAACCAAATACGAATAGAAGAAGGTCATTTACCTCGGCCTACTTAGTAAAAATGGTAAAGGTTTGCGGCACAAATATAGGCCAGCTTTATCGACCAGGAGCGCAAGCTGTCACTCTACTTTCACTTTCATGCTAGCCTGGTACTCCAATTCAGGAAATGTAGCGATTTAACCATGACATGCCAGTAATATTTTATTTTTCTTTTTTTATAATAACCTAAGAAACAATACTAAAACAAGAAATATCTACATTTATAACTAAACTTACCATGATATGACAAAAACATAGTATAAGAGAAACCGACTCTCTATTTTTTTATTCATATTTCTAAACTTTGAAATTCAACAAAAAGGTCCTAAGCTACCCTAAATTATTCTTAGATTGGCATAAACAAGATTAATGCTTACTTAACCAACCTACTATGAAGGAGCCAACAAAAAAAATACCAGTTTCAAACTGTTATAATAATTATTTACAACAACATTTGTTATGACTGCCAGGATCTGTCAGGAACGACAGCCTTTTTTTAACCATAATCTATTTTTTGAAAATGGTTGTCAAATGAGGCAAAAAAATAAAACTTTTAAGCTCATAACTTAAGGTCTTATCAAACATTGCAGTTGCAGCTAGAAGCAGTGTTGAAACATTCCTTAGTTATAATTCTTACAATATTGATTACAAATTAAATTACTAGTTTTATTTAACGATAGTAATGATTTTAACAGAAGCTACGCAATTACTCTTAGCTGCTTCTGTTAGCCTAGTACCTTTTTTTGGCTAAGCTTGTATACAGATTTATAGCGTAAAGTACCAGGGTATCACGCTTTTAAGAATATAGTAAATTAAATAGATTATAATGCGGTCTTTATTTAACTGAGACAAACATAGCTATAACATAATTAAAGAGCCAAAGGTCTTTAAGTAGACGAAACTCGAAAAATATTTTACGTTGCGAGTGTTTTGACAAAAAAATCCAGAGAATGCAAACGTTATTCATAGAATATTTTATACCCATGGTGAGAAATACGCAAAAAGATAAAGAGCATGTCAATTTGTAGAAAAAATAACGTTAGTTTAGTTCAATTATACGATAAGTTAAACTTTTCCTTTTAATGAAGATGCCTCAAAACGGCATGATCCATACGGATTTTAAACTGATGACGTAAGCGTTACCATTTTCCCTTTGCTCCACGTTGATGTAATTTGAAGGCATGGGAAGTGTATACATGGGAATAATGTTAGTGTTTGCCAACAGGAATGCTCGCAGCCATCGCGGATCAATCTCCGCAAGTGATGGTTGAACACCAGCGTTATAATAAACTGTTGTGTAACAGTCCTTACTAAAGGAACTCGAAATGGGTACTCGAAATACAGTTCTTTGTAATAGGAAAGTCCGATTTGATACTGATTAAAATAGGCTATGTGGGCTGCGTAGAACGTTTCCGACAACTTTATAAAGAAAACCAATGAGAAAATAATTACCAACTACTTAACCCGAAAAATCTGGTTCTTTTTTTTTATATAAACTACTTATACAAATAATGTACAATGGCGGATATCATGCCTAAGGCATTCTCTATCAGTTAACCTTAAGGTGTTTCTATAACCATATTATCCTTTTTCTTTTTCTTAGTTATTTTTTGAATTGATGTTAAACTTCAATAACTATTTATACTTTAAAACGTTTTTTGCATTATTTTATACACCTACGGTAAAGAGTAACTGTGGTGAGTTATCACACAATATGTTTAGTATACAAACTCGACTGTATACAATCGAGTTCCACTAGTAGGTGAATCGGATTGAACCTGCGACCTTTACCGGCGATAGGTCAGCGCGAGAGTATTGTGCCGGTGCTGTCAATGACGAATAACATTCTGTTCCGCATTGCAAGCTCTGAAGAACCCGCTGGCCACTAAGTATTGGTATCTATCACATTTGATAAGAATGTGTCTCTCCTGACCGATTTCGGCGACAGCGGCTGGTGTAGCCAGCCAGCTTCGCAGGACATAATATATTATAGTGCACAAGCGTGTGCGCAAACACAGTTACAGTCTTTATTCCCTTACCCTCATAGCCCAATGGGACGGTAATCCGACACGATCGGAGAAAGATTGGGGTTGTCCTGGGTGGGAATCGAAACCACGACCTCCGTATAGCAGTCAGGGCCACTAAATAGACTTTTAGAAGACCTTATAATCCTCATTTGACATTACCTAATAGATCAGATTTTAAAAGGAAGTTTCCAGTTCGCTAGAGATGTGCGTTTATAGAACTTACCAAAGCTGGTGAGTCCAAAGGTCTGGACCTAGACTTCCTCAGGTCGCTCTCGCCGTCCGAAGGTCTGGACTGCCGGTCGCTCTCGCGGTCCGACGAGTTGTATCTTCGCTTCTCTTCTTTACGCTCCTTGTACCTCCTGTCTTCTTTTAATGTCCTTTCTCTTTCGTACCTGGTTATACAATTTATTTTTAAAGCACTTTTCAAGGGTGATTTTAGTCAGTAAAAGTCTGACACAACGCTCCCTCCCGCTGCATCCACAGCGGGTGGGGTCATTTGATGATGTACCACGAAAAAAAGTGAGCTAAATAATATTAACATTTTGCAAAAGGAATTAAATTTATCAATTCAGAAATGCTGTCAGATAATTAAACTACCAACGTTGATGACACAGGCATTTTTGAATTAATTATTACATAATTTATTTCACCTTGTAAGAATTCTACGTTTGAACATCCTAACCTACAATTTGAAACTTTTTAAACTGAGGTAGTTTTAAAACCTATATTTGTACACCTCTTTCCAATTTAAGAGCTTCCATTTTTTTTTTGTTTACATGGACTGTTAAATAAATAAATAAAATATACGAAATATTCCTCACTTTTAATTGTTATTATGGAAATTTAACAGTATTTCCTCTTGATAAATTGAAATTGAAATCATTATTTTATTTAAATATGGTTCAAGCTTGCTGGATTCGACATTTCCTAACTGGAGAAGAAATGTCGAAACAAACTCAGGGGGTCTCTATCTCTTTTAAAGTCCAGACAATCGTTGTTATTTGAGTGTGAGTGTATAAACAAATGCCTGCCGGGGCTACGGGATGTTCGTGAGAGTTACCGCGACCCTGGCACCCAAAGGGCTCCAGAAGGAGCATAGTGGGTTTTAGTCAGTAAAAGTCTGACACTCCCTCCCGCTGCACCCACAGCGGGCGGGGTCATTTGATAATTTACCACGAAAAAAAAAAAAAAGTGTATAAACAAATGCAGAGTATTTACTGGACTGGCCTTTTGAGGAAAGTTCCAGATCAATCTTATCTTACCGTCCATCATACTCCTCATCCCGGTACTTCCTCTCCGGGTCGCTGTCCCGAGGGTCTGGGCTCCGGTACCGGTCCAGTTCCTCCCGTGAGCCCCTGTACCGCCTCTCATCAGCCTTGCACTCGTAGTCTATCTTCTTCACCACGATGTCACTGGGTTCAGGGTCGGTGTACCTGGTTCATTCATCATTAATCAATTGGTGTCGTCATGGCTACAAGTCACAAAAATCTGGTGGTGATTTTTAAAATTGAACTTCAACGGCTTTGGATTAAAGTCCGTAATACAGTACATGTGTCATCTGAGTATAGTCACCAAAAAAATCGTGGGAAAAAAATGGAATAATCCTTTTTAGCCTTGTTTGAAGTTGGAGGTCTTTATTTTATAACTATTTTAGCTAGACTAGGTTAAGGAAACAGTCAACACAGTCATATGTATGTATGACTACTATAAATGAGTCACGGAGAATATACACGTCATTTATGCCTTATCAGATGAAAGCTGTGGTCTGATTTTGTTCTGAGTAAAACCTTTACAAACGTGGTTCATGTTTCTAGGATTGCACTTCAATTTATGAAGAGTAGTTATTTATATAGAACTCAAATTTAAGATTATTCGATATCTTAAGTTTTGCAAATCGAAAGGTTGTGAAACATAAAATTGAAAACTATTCAAGATCTTGAGTTATGTGGATCGAAAGTTCGTGAAACTTTGTCGGAGAAGTGACTTTTGTATTTTGTAAGACTACAAATTTGGAAGTTCACCACCACCTCGTAAAGTAAAACGATTGTAGTTGGGGAAGCGAGATGGCGCATACACCGCAAATAGCGGCATCTCTTTTACAAGGCATTACAACAGGCATACCGTAAGAAGTGGTAGTGAGCCCACAAGTCAGATTACGAGGATATTCGTTTTAGGAAGATGGAAGATAAGTAGGGTTGCTACCTTCTGTACTCGGAGTCGTCTTGGGCAAGATGTTCAGGGCTCTTGAGCACCCGCGTGCGAGTCTTTGGTTGGACAATATCCTTCTCTTTCTTGCTCTTCTTAGAAGAGTCGCGAGAGAACAGCTGTTTCATCTGTGAAAACGAGATAGATTATATTTTGGCTGCATTAAAGCTACCGGAGGAACTCTGTGTAAAAATACAAACCTTTTCAAGTCCAGATAGTTTCTTTGCCTTCGGCGGTTTCGCACTAACTTTGTCATCAAGTCTGCTAGGACTTTTCTCGTATCTGTCAAGTTTTGGTTCAAAATTGGATCCGTCATCAGCACTTCTGTCTCGCCCCGCGTACTCCTTTCTATATCCATCATCCCTATAGTCTTTGAACTTTGCCAAATAGTCTCCGTTCGCATAAATCTGCTCACTAGGATAATTATCCTCTGTATGCCTTCGTTCGTTAGCCAAGAAGAGAGAAGTGTCTCTGACGTCATCGTCACTTTCATGTCTCGTGTGTTGTGTCCTGTGAATATCACCACTTGAGTCTTTTCGGAAATCGTTTTCGATACCAGAGTCTACTAATCGGTTATCAATGTCGTAGCGACGTGGAGATCTTTCATATCGATAATATTCTCGACTGTCGCCTGAATCATGACGCCGCATACCAAACTCTTCCTTGTACCGGTCTTTATTCTTAACACGTCGTAGTGAGTGATAGGAATCGGCGTATTTTGGAAGATTAGCGTAATCCTCCTCACGTTCTTGCGCGATTTCAGGGTTAGAGGCGTAATGTCCTTTCCTTTTGCCGAAATACTCGTCTTTTCCCTTATACTTTTGTCCAGTTTGAATGAGGTCATGACTAGAAGCGAGTTGTTTTTTCACTTTGTACTTTTTCTCTTTATATTCGTCCGGAGTGAGCAAGGGCTTGCCAGTGTTGGAATCTAGACTCGGAGGTTCATACTCAGGTTCCGGAGGGAAGCTTTTAACGTTACTCTTGTATCGAGGTTCCAATCTGTCAAGGAACTCACGTCTATCAACTTCTCCCTTCCCTACTTTTTGGAACGTCCTACTTTCAGTGTTGTATTTGACTTTATGATTGTCCGAATCGTATTTGTTGTAGTCTTCTGTGACACTACTTTCAGCGAAACCGTCTCTTTCTAAAGTGTTCCGGTAGTACCGTACTGTTTCGTTTACGTACCTCTCCGTAGCTTTCATGCGTTTCTCAGCTTCGTATATCGGATCTTCGGCTAAGTATCTGGTTACAGGCGCTTCAACGTTTCTCTCACGATCAAGCCTACGAGCATTTAATCGTGATTCTAAAAGTTGTCGTCTATGACTTAGCTCATTGAAGTCCAAGTCCACTTTAGTCGTTTCTTGTTCAAACTGTTTCTTCTTTGTATCCATTCCATCGCCTCTTCCTCTAAACTGATCAATTAAGTCCGGTGACTTCTCTTTAGGTGAATATTCATTAGCGTAAGTAGGTTCAAAGTCTTCAAAGTTAGTGAGCTTGTACTCTCTGAATCTTGGCCTGATTGGTGAATCAGTTATGTTGTATGGTTCGTAGTTATTATAATTGTCTTTTCCATCGTTTTTGTAATCGTAGTCATACATACGGGTTTTATTAAATTTGTGCTTTTCATCATATCCTTCATCTTCATCAGAAAAGTTTCCATACTTTTCTCTTGACGGGGAGTAAGTTTTGTGAACAGTCTGTTTGTTGATCCTGTTTATATTAGAATCGTGATCTCTTACAACGTGAGCGTATACAACACCTTTATCCATCTTGTTGACCGGGGTAGGTACTCTTTCAGGACTTGTATTTCTCGCAAACAAATTAGGATCCGGACTCACACTTGGTTTTATGTATGAGAATGGCTGACTGGAGTTTGTACCGTTGGGTGGAGAAATTATATGAGCTTTGGGAGTTGAAGTTTGTTGGTCTTCTTTTATAATTCTTACTAAATGGTCGACAGTGTGCCCTCTAGTTAAAGGTGGCTTGTCAGGCGGTTGTTGACTGCTATGTATCATTTCTTTATCACCATAAACGTTTTCTTCGATTTTTTTGATGCTATCTTTTATTCTGTCCTTTACTTCGATTGAATTGACGGTTTTATTTTTAACTGAGTCGATTTCATCTACCAACACAGTTTTCTTAACATCAGTTTTCCGTTTAGGTGTTTCGGTTATTTGTGGGGATTTCTCTTTATCCTTTTCTTGTGACTTACCCCTTTTAGTCCTAGTCGGAGGTTTAGGCTCAGGTTTATCGGGAGTTTTATATCTGGGAGGCTTTTCAACAGGATTGATTTTCTTACTTTCTGAAGTAGTCGTGTCTTCAGACTTACTTACGGCTAGTTTTTGCTTCTGGTATATATCGAGAGGCGGTGTCTTCTTAAAGTAATCTTCTCTTGGCGAGCTTTCTATGATCGGTGACAACTGACTCTTCTTATTTCTTAATGATTTAAGGAACTCTTCAGTTTCAGAACCAGATCGTTTCCGAACTGGTTTGTCTTGTTTTGTACTGTTTAAGTTAGTGTTCGATTTTAGATCAGAGACGTCACTCTTACTTCTTTTAACTATGGCAACTGGTTTTGTGGTGACAGCGACTGGTGCGTCTGGGCTTTTGTTCCTCTGTGCTCTTCTGAATAAGGTCGATAGTGATGTGCGTTCTTTCTTCTTCTTTGAGCTTACATCACTGGTCGATCTACCGAGAGGAGTTTTTACTGGAGATCCTTCGTCACTGTTTCGCCTTCCAATTCTATTGTCCTTCTTTCTTCGGTGCGGTAGTGAGAAGAACTTCTCGGGTGGGTTGTTGGAGGTGCAGCTGATGCCCTCGGCCTGTGCCCTGACCTTGTTGGCTTCTTCGATCAATTCCTTCTCAGAGAGGTGTGTGAAAGGTTCCTTCCTGATCGGTGACGGCTGTTCTGATGACGGGGTCCGCGAAGCTCGCGGTTTATCTGCGAATAGAATATGATGCAAGGTTAGTTTGTAATGTCATCGACTTTGTCATTTATTTATTTTTTTTATTACTTATTTGTAGTATTTCATGCACAATGTTTGAAGCTTGTCAGTCTAGTTATTTTAGTGACGGTTTAGAGTTGTGGCATGAATTGTTAATTAGTTATAATTTAGTTAAGACAAGTAAGTTAAAAACAGTATTTGAAGACATGTAAGAAATGTTTGTTTTGAAAAACGAAAACTAAAACCAATCCTGTCACATTTGTTGTTTTTCTTTCTCAGATCTTCGTAAACAAGAGCGCTACTTATTCTTCCATATACTCCATCTAATTTCACCGCCTTAACATTAAAAATACATTAAAACCTTTAACGTATCTTGCAGACGGTACATTTCTGTAATCGGAACCGTGGCGTCATGTGTAACGGCTTCATCGAGCAAAGAACTTATATTTCGACTCCTACGCATGCTAATCACCCCGGGTTGCAGCAAAAACTAACAATAGCAAATGATTTACTGACGGCTAATGTCCTGCCATTCATTTAAAACGACCCGATAGATTTAAAATGACATTTTGACATTACGCCATAGGCGATAGGAAATCGATATATTTATTTCTTAGACCGTTGTATAACAGTAGCCTGATAGATTGATACAATACATTATATATGCTCACAAGTGTCAAAAACATTGAGAAACTTATTGCGACAGGAATTGTTGATAATACAGGCAAAGAAATTGTTGAAATGAAAAGGTAACTTAAGAATAATACAAAAAAGACAACAGAACAGTTGTTTACGAAAATATCACAGCTAAAAATAAGCGTGAGCGCAGAGGCGGTGACGTCACATCTTGATGCGCCTGCGACGGTTTTGAACCTGTATTGTGCATAAGACCGACGTAAATGTTCATATTCCGAATTTCATTGGATTCCTTTGAATATTGGGTTTTAATAAGTATCGAAGCGAAATGTCATAATAACTTGAATGGATTTAGAAAGCTGATTTATTTTCCAGTTTAGATGCTATATGTTAGGTACATTGTTGTATACAGCAAGTCACTTTACACTAGCGGAGAATCAAGACGTAAATTAATAATTTGACTGCACGCCGCCCTGTGTTATGTATATGTCATCACGCCAATTACCACTGTACTCGACGTGTCGCGGGTTCGATCCCCGCGTTGGACGAGAATTTGCACGAACAACAAATGCTTGTTCTGAGTCTGGATGTCTCTTTGTACACGTGAATTAATAGTCTGTGAAACCCTCGCGACACAACGATGACTTTTGTTAATTTTTATATGTATTTTATTCTTTTGTTTTTTACTTTTATCATTTTGTTTTTCGTTCTTATTAATGCAAGTGGTTTTCTAATCATTCTAACAATAAATAAATTCGTCATCAAAAACATTCGTTCATTTTTTTAGTGGAATGTTCATCATTTACAACTAAATCTTGGAAATTAACAAGTGTTTGACATGATATTAGTGTTGTATTTCTAGGAATAGCTTTATCCAGCTGGCTTATGAATAACTTAAGAGTGTTTAGAACTCATAAATATGCATATCCATGATTTTAAGCGCATTGGAGAACTATGAGCTATGTATTGTTATTTATTATTAGCTGGCTTGTCCTAATTTGACTTCATTAATTATATACAGATTGTATTTGAAAAGGAAAAGAGCTATAGCGTACAGACAACTGTACAGGTTTAATTTTGTTTCATATACCTAAGTAATTACTGCCGTGGCGCGCGTCAGCACTTTTATAGACTATTTAATCTGTGTCATTAGCATTTTGTACCACTGTATGTATAATTCACTGCATGTATATTTATGCATTTGTATCAATAAGTATTAATTATACTTTCGTCACCGAAGTTGTGTTGTTTATCATTTCTACGCAATCTTCGAATCCTGCCTATAGCAAGTAGCAGTGAACCTATCATCTATCATTCAAGTGTAGGTGCTTACAACCCCTACATATTGGATAATGGGAACTTTAACTTAAATGTGAACAATGCATCGCATCAAATGCTCGGTTAAGTTAGTTTTGGTTATTAACTAACTTAAAGAACCGTGCAGTTCTCGGTACGAATAGGGCTGACCCATATCCACCAATGGGTGTCGTAAGAGGCGACTAAGGTATACTACGACCCGGTGCATACCAACTAGCACCTCGGGTCAACCTCCTGGTGGGGAGTAAACCACCAGCAACAGCATTCCTAAGGAGGGTTGGTGTCAGGCAGGCGGCCGGCCGTAAAATACAGCCAAAACTTAAGCAGCATGAGTAAAGACATGCTGCGCCGACCCCAAATAATAATTGGGATAAGGGCAGGGGAATGATGATGGTTATTAACTAAAACACGGTGGTTAGTCTACTGACCTGATCATTAGACATTGTGAAAAAGATGTCGCTCTATCAGCGCAGTGCAATGTCACACTTCCTATAATATTTCTAATGGAGGAGGTAGGCCATCAGTTCAGATGATGCGTTATGTTCTAGGTAAGGCTGCAAATATGCAACCACAGGATTCACCTATACCAGACTTCAGTCAAATAATGCAAATTATGACTCTACCTCTGATAAAAAGAATAATAAACATATAAACAGTATTAGTTTTGATGATTCGATTATAATCACGATTATATGATTCGTTTTTTAAAAGGCTTCCAATACCGCGTCTTATTTCAAACATAAAACGGGATTCAATGAGCTTCCTAACAGTCAGATTGACTAAGTTATTTAGGAGTTTAACTTTTGCTTGTTATTTGTACGTACGGTTATGTTGTTTGATCATCTATAATTAGCACTATTTACATTCGTTCTCCGTCCGCAGCACGTGCGGTATTATCCAATTTTGTCTCTTCAACCAGAACTGGTATATTCTCAGATTTAAGATTATCATTTTTACCAAATTCGTTGGTGGTCTAACCAGTTACATGACAGTTTATTAGCCAAATGTGTGACGATGGTAATCTTGTGAATACTTAATCGCTGTAACGGCAGTTGCGCAGTGAATTAAGATTTGACCCCAAAAGGCGTCAAATGGGATAGATAGTTGTAAGAAATTATGATAGCTGAGTGAGTAAAGAATGCTAAATAAATTAATTTATGTGTTGGTTGTGTTGGGCTAAAGTATTTCGCTGGTAGCCTCATATCAATAAAGTGATCGATGAAGATCATTCAACTGGTAATTATATCTCTGTCAATGCGGTGAAAGAGTCGACTGCCTTGGCCATCATGGCTTGTCCTGCGGCAGGAGCGCGGGGCGCATACCGCGACACGCAAGTATTAATGACATTATTCGTCGTGCTCTTGTCACTGCTGGTGTACCTGCTGTTCTAGAACCGAACGGTTTGGTGCGCAGCGATGGTAAGAGACCTGACGGGATGTCTTTACTTCCCTGGAAATTGGGCCGGCCTTTGGTGTGGGACGCAACGTGCGTCGACACCCTTGCGCCGTCCCATGTTCTAAGTTCGGCGGTCGTGCCCGGCGCTGCTGCTGGAGCTGCGGAAACTCTAAAGCGACGAAAATATAATAACCTTACGGGCAATTATATTTTTGAGCCCTTTGGGGTTGAAACGCTAGGGCCATGGGGTCCGGGTGCACGAGCTCTGTATAAGGAACTCGCTAAGCGCTTGGTCGACTCCACCCGTGATCAGAGGGCTGGACTGTATTTCGCGCAAAGAATTGGTATTGCCATTCAGCGTGGTAATGCGGCCAGTCTCCTGGGCACGTTTCCCGCCATTGACGGAGATGAGGATATTTTTTTCGACGCTTTGTAAATATGTAATTTTTTTTTAGTTACATAAGTTTAGTCATTAATGTAGATATTTCTTGTACTGGTAATAATAATGTTAGGGTTCGACATACTCCCGCGGTCTCTGCCTAATAAATTGCTTTTCATTACCACGCTCCGACAAAATGCGGGAGACTTTGCACGGCGGTTCATGTTAAGTCGGTAAGAGTTTGACGTTATCTACTTTTTTCTCCGAGAAGGGGTATCCATGAAGTTACCCCTGCCTAAAAAAGGGTTCGACGGACTTGGTGTCAATTGTCACTTTTATTAGCCTTTCTGAATATTTGGATGATGATAATGTAAATAAAATTAACTACCATGGTAATTCTGAAGAAAGATTAATTCCCCGCTTTAATTGATCCATCCACATATTTAAAGATTATGTTTTTCTGTGTTCTTACCTTCCTAATATCATCCTTCATTCATTTCCGCACAAAGATTTATCAACAAACAAACGCAATCCTAAAAAATGCCGCTTACAGAAAACAAATTTATCTTCCTTTAAAATGAAGTGTTAAAAATATTGGTAGATGACAGAACACAATAGAATGATCATATATCCGTATTAACCTTGCGCGGAGTTCACAGTTATTCACAAACAAGACGTGTTTGTATAGCGGCACGTTATCAGGACCTGATCGTGTGATCAATCTTAAATGTATTATCACGACTGTTTTAGGAAAGAGGTAGGTAGACTGTGTAAGGGAAAGAGTGTCGGTACCACGGGAGCTGGGCCAGTGATAAACGAAAGTGTTGGATTGAATTTTGATAAAAATGTCACTGAAACCAAGGAGAATGTGACGTTAGAAAGAGATCTAACTCCGTAGGTTACATTTTAACTAGCTTTAGGTTTAATCGAAACCGTAAAGGAATGACGTTATTTTTGCGCTACTAGAGTCAGTAACGTCGTGCGTCAATAACGTGAAAGTGCCTGAGAAGGTGCTACTCGAAATAAAAACTTTTTGATTTTGACAAGTGACATAACTTGGTCGATTTGATAAATGTTAGCACTTGGAGAAATTTTAAACTAACTTGTTTAAGAGCCAATTGCTGTGGTACTGCGACAAGAGCTGTGATAATGAAGACTGTTGTGAGCTATTGACAACAAGAGAAGTTTAAATTTGCAATTTATTAGGTAGGTAGGTATTCATCTTGTCAGTAGTAACCTTGCGACTTACAAGCCAGCTACATCTAAATAAATACAGACACGTCACGCGTATGTTTACTTACTTGGTTATTGTTGGTTTGAATAAGATCAGACGGGAAAACTGTGTTTACTTTGTCTGCATGTGTTTCAGAAGGTAAAGACAAAAGGCGATCTACTGAAGACATTGAAAATAGCAAGAAATATTTGTTGGATATTTATGATGACGTCTTTTTTCGTATAAAACCTTAATAATAACGATTTAGGATCTTATCTAGATACTTGCGAATCTATATGGCTAGGTTATTTGGAGACTATTATAAAGTCGTCGGTTCGCTACCTTTTGTTGCTTCCGGCAAACGATAGTCTAATAAATAGTTATAAGTACATTTTCGATTACAAGTCTGCAAATACGTTAATTTGCTGTACAAAGAGTTGAAGTACCTATTCGATATTCCTCTTCAACGATATTGTAATTCAATTAAATGATTCACTGGTTTTTTTGGGTGTCGTTTTTATATTGTGTTTGTGATTGATTAGTTGACTTTAGATAAGCATCCTTGGTAGCGGATTATCCAATAGAATTCCCATTGAAAAGAGCTTAAATATTCGACGAATTTCTGTGATTATATTTGAGTAATCTATCTTTGATTGCGAAGCTTTACTGGCGACCTTTTTAACCTTTTGGGAATTAACTTGGGTTTTCTTGCGCTCAATTGGATAGCAATTGAAATTCTAGGCGAAAACAATTTACATACATAAGTTTGGTCTGAATAAGTTAATTTTTATATTGGTTGAATAGACCTGGTCTTTAATGACCTTACCAACGAATATTGAAAAGGATATTAACTTAAAGATATTGTTGATATCTATCGTGGGCTTCTAGAGAATAAAATTGATTGAATTGGGGAGGTAGCGGTGATAGGCTGAAAATAAGTTAGGGAAAACCTTTTTATCTCAAAATCCATTGCTGTTTTTTTTTCAAATGGTAGCTACAATGTGATTTAAGGTAAATGGACAATGAATTTGATATTCAAATTTCAAATTAAGCTTTCTCAATCATTCATTCTATAAACGGAAAATATCAGAAAGTGAACACTGTTATAAGCATCTGCTTTGAGAAACATACGTGTGATGATATAAATCTAAAGGTAAGTCGTTAGGAAGTTAAATTTCACTCGAGACATTTGAACCGTGACGACACACATAAAAGATGGCTTAAACAAAAGCTAGCGAAAATCATGAGTCAGTGTCCTTGATTTATTCGGACAAAGTAAATTAAAAAATGTAGGTACGTAGAGTAAATTTAAGTGTATTAAGTGTACGTGAATACGCATTAATTAGCTTCATTAGTAATGTATTGCGTGTTGGATATAATATTCGGATTTTGACCGAGGAACTAAACTAAACAAGCTGATATTTTAAAACCATATATATAGCAGGAAAAGGTGAAATGCTAATGCTTACAAAAAAACAGTAATGAAGAACTTAAGATTTTTCGTTTTAATTTGGTTAGGTTTTAAGTGTCTTGAGTTTCCTATGCCTCTTATCTCCATAGAATTGACATTTTGGAATCTTGCAACTAGCACTATTATTTTAAGTCGTAGAGAACTTTTTGATTTATTCTGGTGGATTCAAATAAGTCTTCCGCATACTTACGGCATGGATATCAAAGTAAGAACATATCTTCTGTTAACAATTTTCTTCCTAACTCCAATCTTTACAAAGATCAACAAGCACCAAGGCCGCAGTTTCCTACAGATTTCCTTACATTAGCACACGAGGTGCTAACTGATGTTCGTTTAGACTTACACAAAGACTGTTATTAGTGGGTAGTGAACCTTGGAGGCTTCCGTTCTGCGTGGACGAGTTTGGACACAAAAAATTGGCAAAAATGTAGGTTGCCTGAGAATTAGTACATGTAGTGTAGATATTATAATATGGGTGAGCTTGGGATTCTGTATAGGTTAGAGTGAAGATGTGACATTTCTATTCGAAGCTTTTTACTTGGAAAGCAGCTGAAGTGCTTTAGGGAGATGTTTATTAATAGATTGACCTTCAAAAAGTGATCTCTTACTATGTGACTATATTATTCTCGCAGTAGCACCCACAGATAAGCAACTGGTGGTGTTTATTGCTCTTTCATTTTCTAAAGAACCTTTGCTTATCATTCGTGGCCTAAGACTTCCAATCTTGACATTTTGTTATTATTCTCACTGTAACATAATATCCACCATTATTAATTTGTAACATTATAAGGCCACAAATCACTATTAATCATATCGATAAAAATCTACAAATATTTATTTTTAAGATAACTATGTACTGGTACACCCTAAGGAAACGATTAAGTAGACCAATGCCAAGCACATACATGTACAGTTTAAAATGGAAACAATGTACATTGTCTGTTTAAGATCGATGCCGAACCCGTTCTTAAGGTCGTTGTGCGATATTTGCGGATGAATGCAGTTAATCTATTTGTATTAGACTAGTTTCCACCCACGGAGAGGTCTGTGAGAAAATTGTTCCTGATATTATTAGGCAAAGTCTTATAATGTCAATGCAGAGTTTAACTGTAAGTGATTGTTGTATTACACTTTGTTCTGATTAGTTGTATCTGTTTAATTTGCTTATAACAGTGTATAACATCTATAGAGAAAAAGCATTTTAATTGACATGATGTCTCCTTAAGCAATTTAATAAAAGTTTTGGATAGTTAAAAGTTTTAATGAATTGATTGACTGGCCCTATAGTCGAGTCGTATAGTGTCCTACGCCAATGGTCACTGTGCCGATGATGCCACGGGTTTGATTTGTATATGTATGATCTCTGATGTATAATATATTATTGTGTAAGTATGATCTTCGGGTAAGTGATACCCAAGCGACACAGTTAATGCAAGAGTCTGACAAGTAAAAACATTTCTTCGTTTGCAAATATCTCTACTCGTTGAGAGGTTAAACTGAAGATATTGCGATGACTTATTGAGCAATATCAGTTTGAAATAAAACAGGTGCCATCGAGATGGTATTAATCTATAATTACCCAGTTAACGATATACCTGTCTTGAGAAATTAATGTTTTATAGATTCTTTATAGGAAAATATAGAAAGGAAAAATATGAAGATGCAATGCTTATTGTGAAGAATTAAGTAGGTATTGTAAATATAGTGGATTTGTTCTTTTGCCGACCATACAAGAGAGCTGATTCGTAATATTTATAATATCCGTTCGTTATTTACAAGGTAATCAGAATGCGAAGGCATCGCTTAAGCCCACATAAAGCCATTAAACGTTAAGTCTAAAGATTGTAATAAGCGCAACAGTGACAGGTTGGCAGGCGGTCGCCCACTCGCTCTCATACCGACACAAACACTTGGAAACATCGATAAAGAACGCATTTGTCAAAACAACTTCATCTTAGACACATTTGTAATCAAACCACTCAAGATAAATTAGAGTAGTGTGTGTTATTAATTATAAAAATTGGCAATACCATTAACATTTTATTGAAATTGTTCTCTCAGAGGCTTTCGCAACTGTTGACCACAAAAGGCGGCCCCGTTTAGGTCAATGCCAGCTCAGAAATTGTCTTTATACGTCTCATATCGTCATCACACGCCATTTTAGGATCGTCTGGGTAGCGCCAGATAGCTGTTGTCTCGCCCCCAATGTAATACAGAAATGGGTGCCTCAGGGTACAACTATGGGTCCACTAAAATCAGCTTTAGCAAGTAATAAGTCAAGGCAATTTAGCAATTTCGAAATGTCAGTATTGTGCAACATTCAGAAAATTATTGCAATAATTACAAATTGGTACAGCTTAATATTTGTGAAATGTAAATATTATACTTAACTAATAAAACACCTACTTGATAATTTCTTAGAAAGAAACCAAAGAAATGTAATAACACATGGGACCGCCGGAGAATGTGATTTTTTTCGTGAATAATAATTATCTTTATGCGCTGCACCAAAATATTGCAGGATTGCTGAATAAATCAGATGCGATTTCAGTATGTATTGATGAGCTAATGGAAGAAAATATTAACGTTGACATCATCTGCATCACCGAACATTTTATAATGACAGGCTATGAATCTTACTTAACCATTCCAAATTACCAACTAGCAGCTTGTTTCACCAGAAATGAAAGCAAAAGAGGAGGAGCATGCATACTCGTTAAAAATGGTCATCAGTTTACCGAAATAAAACAAATAACAAAAATATCGGTGCCTGGTGTATTTGAATGCTGTGCAATCGAACTTACGCAATATAAAATTGTTTTCGCATGTATCTATAGAGTACCTAAACCTAGTAATTTTGAATTCTGTGTGGAGAAAATACAAACATTGTTACAAACACTTAGTAAAAATCAATATAGAAATATTATAATAATGGGCGACTTTAATGTAGATATACTAAAGCGTAACAAACAATCTATTGATTTTGAATGTTTATTTTTAAATTATAATCTGAAATTAGCAGTAAATCAGCCTACTCGATTAAAAAGCCAAACATGCATTGATAATATTGCACATAATTTTAATAACAAATGCCATATACAAGTTAGGGAATTAGGATTATCTGACCATACAGCCCAACTCATAAAATTTCCGGTGCAGACAATTCATAATAACAAATATTGGCGTGTAACTAAAAGAGACTATTGTAATGAAAACATAATGAAATTCAAAACCTATATGAACAGTCTATCGTTTTCCACTATATATGAAACCACCGACCCCAATGTAGCATATAACACATTTTTAGACATTTTCACTCTATACTACAAGTTATGTTTTCCAGAAAAAACTGTAGTCATTAATATTATTAAAAAACCTAAATGGATATCTCGTGGTATTAAAGTGTGTAGCAAGAAAAAGCGACAATTATTATGGCAATATAGACATAAACCAAATCAAAGTAATAAAGCAATATTTACTAATTATTCCAAACGATTAAAGAATATCATAAAACTAACACAGAGAGCACAAAATAATTACTCCATAAACACATCAACTAGTAAACCTAAAACAACATGGAAAATAATTAACAATTCAAAATTTAATACCCCTAAACACATCATCAAAAAAATTAAAACGGAGAATAGAATAATTACGAATCCTATGGATATTGCAAATGCTTTTAATGCATACTTTGTTGACAAAGTTATCCCAATTACAAATTCTGGTAAAAAAACTACGTCACTAATAGAACATAGATTAAATTCATTTTTCTTAGCCCCATGTCTCCCAATAGAAATATTCAAAATAATAAATTCATTAAAAAACACAACTAGTGTAGGTTTTGATGGCATAACGACGAAAGTCATCAAATCGGTTGCTGTAGAAATAAGTACACATCTAAGTCACATTATCAATCTCTGTATCGACACAGGTATTTTCCCCGAAAAACTGAAGATATCAATAGTAAAGCCACTATTTAAAAAAGAGAACAGAGAGTTAATGCAATACTACCGACCAATCTCGCTTCTAAGTATATTCTCTAAAATATTTGAAAAACACATTTATAAACAATTGTACACTTACTTTGAAAAAAACAATATACTTTGCGACGAACAAAAGGGATTTCGTAACAATAAAACTATAAATATGGCTGTTTACAGTTTCATGTACAAAGTAATTACAAATGTCGATAAAAACACTCCTGTTAGTACAATATTCTGTGACATGACGCAGGCATTTGACTATGTCCGTCATGACATCTTAATGGAGAAACTAGAAGCCTATGGTATACGAGGGAATGTCTTAAGTCTAATAGGTTCATATATTAATGATAGAAAACAATACACAGAAATAACTACAATAAACACAAACACAAAACACGAAGAAAAATACAAATCATCGGTGCGTGTCGTCAAATACGGTGTCCCTCAGGGTAGTGTCTTGGGTCCCCTGTTGTTCATTATATACATCAATGACCTACCCAAAACCACTCACCAATATATGACACTATTTGCAGACGATAGTACTATTACGACACCTTGTATAAACAAAGATTTGTATAACTCTGATATAAATAATTCACTAACATCAATAATTCAATGGTTAGAAAACAACAATTTAAAAATCAACCTTGATAAAACTAATATAATGCACTTCACGCAAAGAGGTTCCACAATGGCAAACCTAAATACACACTATAAAAACAAAGTGATCAATGAAGCTGACAATGCAAAATTTCTGGGCATAGTAATAGACAAAAAACTAAATTGGAAAACGCACACAGAGATTTTAACAAAAAAAATCAGTATGTCGACATATGCAATACACAAGTTAGTTCCGGTAGTTGGTATGGATGCCCTTCTCACAGCATACCATGGTTTAGTGTCTTCAAACCTTAGATACGGTGTTATCTTCTGGGGCAACTCTACCAATAAAGAACTCGTATTTAAAGCCCAAAAACGATGTTTAAGGACTATGTTTAAACTGAAAATAACCGATAGTTGCAAGCCGTATTTTAAAAAATTTAAAATTTTAACTCTCCCTTCTCTGTACATTTTAGATGCCGCTCTATTTGTAAAAACAAACCCTAATTTATTTGCACGAATGTCAGATGTAATAGTTCGTAATAGACGTGACAACAGTAAACTATGCATTCACCCATCAAAAACTAGTTTAATGCGTAACAGTATTTTTTGCATGGCCCCAAAAATATACAACAACATTCCTAAACTCTGGAAAGAACAAACAAATGAAAAATTTAAGAGGCAACTAAGCAAATTCTTAGCAGATAAGGCTTATTATAATATTGAAGAGTTTCTGCAAAATAAAATTGATAGCTGATTCACTGCTCTATTAATTTTTCTATAATGTAATTATTAATGCCTTTAATTACTCTCTATTAACAGCCACTACTATAATTAAACTTGAATGATAATATTGTATATGTCCATAAATCTACATAATACTTACATTGTTGTTTTAACTTGTTTCTTTTATTTTTTATTTATATTTTTTGTTTTATGTTGGTTGTTTAAAAATGTAAAAATAGAATTAAGATTTAATTTTAGAAATATAAATAGAGTTTGTTATTTTTTCTTTTTGTATAGAGTTTGAAACTATTTGTGTTATTTTTATTTCTGAGTTATAAGTTTTTATGATGTTTCTTATTTTAAATATTTGTATGCTGTAATGGCTAAACATGACAGTTTTTTTATTATTATTGAACACCTTGCATGCACATGTATGTATGTACACTCATGTTTAACAAATAAAATTATCTTTATCTTTATCTTTATCTTTATCTTTATCACATCTGTTAACTAAAGATGATCTAAGTTACCTCACGAAGATCGGCGCCAATTTTAATAGCATAGTTAAAAACTATGATATAAATGTAACTAGGTATAATAAATTACTAGAATCCAATTAACAAACAGCGATTCGTGAGATGATTGCTACGTGTGATGATTTATGATGGCTTGCGTTAAAAACAAGATGAATCCACATTACATAATATAGACGATTTTGATTTGTCGAAAGATGATTAATGTCTATCCTAGTGTCCTTGAAGAAAGTATGATATTTCGCGAATTTGCTTAATGCTGAAGATCATACAGAAGTTGCAATAATCATCCCAAATTTTTATAATAACTTTCGTGAGAATTATTCATATTTTAAGAGATATTTATAACGGTTTAGTCACGCGTATTTATCGGGGTAGCCCGACTAGTTTCGGACCCAACCGGAGTCCTTAACCATGAGCTGACGCGGCTATCTCTTAAAATCATCCCAAACATCAAAGCACTCATAAAGCTATCTTACAAATAAAGTAAAAAATATCTAAAACTGACGTTATATTTCAATATCGTTTATATAAGATACTGCAGACCAATTAAATCTACAATTTGACCTACTTTTAAGTAAGATCTTTACAGTTGTTAGACAAATGCCAATTGCTATAAAGTGAGCAGTAACTGCTTCGCATAAAATCAAATCAACGTTCACCAATCATATCGTTTATGGGCAATAAAACAATTGGCACTCGACATCTAACCCTTATCAACAGACCTGCCTATAACTTAAATAATGCAGAATGTTTTGGTTGGGGAAGCGAGACGGCGCTCTACATTGTGTATTGCACTATCTCTCTTTACAACTGTAGCAGCCTTACTTTAGGAGATGGTAGGCTCTGTGCTTACATTAACGTGTGTAAGAATGTAATGATGTAATGTTACATAACGACCGGTCGGAGTAGCCAGCGGGCAAGCTGGGGAACTTTTACTATTGTTCGTACGGATGCAGTTTGATCGTGGCTCACTTGCTCAATTGTAGCTTTTATTGGTACTAATTGATATTAATTTTGAGAATCATTTAAATATCTGCTGTTTTGCTACTTATTCTTCAACTTTGTTGGTGCTTTTGTTGTTAAACACTAGTGTTGCAGCAGTTAGTACACAATCTTGAAATGTTGCGGTCGATCTGGCAAAAAAATAATATTAATAGGGTTACTCTGCCTCCATATTTGTGAGTATGAAATCTCAAAGAAAACACTTTCGAGACTTAAGCTGCAAACGATTTGTTTTTTCTGTTATTCATTTCCCATAAGTGTATTAAAAACATCATCACAACATCCTGTGTAACAGTATCAAACAAATTATTGGAACATCCTGTCTTATACACAAAAAAGAGTAACGAATTGATCACCTCAAGTACCTACCAGTAGCTACCGTGTGTATTTAAGTTTTTGTACTATCGACAATTCGGACTATAAAGATTAGAATCTTTCTAACGAGGCAAGAGCAAAAAATTACGGGGACTTCGAATGGTAAAATATATTCCAAAACTTGGGTTTAAGCTAATCATGACTTTATAGATCTTTTGGTATTTCAAATTGTGCTATTAGCTACTAAGTTATCTCAAGCAGTTGAAGTTAAGGTAGGGGTACCAAATGTTGTTATAGTTTACACTGTTTTATGATAAATAAAAAATATCGTATCATTAAATCTATACTTACCTAGTAGGCGGTATGTACGAGTAAGTATCTAAATTTCCCGCCGGTGGGCTGGGATGATATCTGTATGGCAATAGAGATTTTCCTTTATGCGTAAAAAAAAAACACGGGTTCATATATAATCCATGATCAAAAGCAGAATAGCTCGTTAATAATTCAGTTCAGTTGTTCAAATTTATTCATTACAATGAAAAACTATGGAATACGGACAACTTTTTTACTGTTGTCAATATTAATTGTCTACCCACTACTAACAGGTAAGGACGAAAGATGACGGATAACGTAACATGGCTGACGCCTACCTAATCAAGGAACTTTATGACAGTTGTGGAAGAGGGACGCCGCTCTACAACTTGTAATGCTATCACACTTCCACGCTTCCACAACTGCAATCACATTACTTTTAGAGGTAACTTAGTATATTCAGAATATTATTAATTAATCCATTAAGTCATGTCTTTTGTAGTCGCAGTGTTTACGGGGAAGTCAGTGACGTAACCGATGCCCTCGGTAAGTGGCCGCTAAGGACATTGTAAGGATATCAATGAGCGATTCTCGAAAATTACATTGTTAACAATAACACAAATCACAACATCAACAATAACATTGACATTGTTGAATAGCATGCAAGGGCACGTGAGATTATGTGGACAATCGTTAGAGTATTATCCAACATGCAAATTAATGGTAATCTTGGAAAAGCGAAGAAACTGAGGAGTTACAAATTTCTCCACAGTCAAATGGATTTTATTTAAAGAAATTTTGACGGTTGCCGTCCCATCGGGCAAAGTAAAGGAACAGAGAGTGCACCTGTGTTTTCGCACACGCTTGTGCACTATAATATGTTCCGCGTAGCTGGCTGGTGTCATAGTAACACTAGCCGCCGAGGCTGAAATCGGTCCGGCCAAAATTTTACTTTTGTATTGAAATGAGATAAACCGCAACAGGATATGTTTAAAATTTCCAATGTCTAATATCTGTGTAAACCTAAGAAATAAATAAAAAATTGCTTCATCTTATTTCTCGTGTATATTTAGACCTACCCTGCTTACGTTTCGATTATCGATTGTTTTTGAGGTGTTAAGAGTTTCCAGAACAAATAAATACCCCATATGTATTAAACATTTTTTACGTAAATTGTTTGGATCAAATCTTATTTGATTTCATAGAATAATGGTACAAAACTAGGTGTTATGACGCTGCTACTTAATTCACAAAACAAAGCTTTACATTCTAAACAATAACACAAAACAATATTTTTCTAAATAATTAATTTATAATGCTACCACAGACACCACAGACTTGTCTCTTATCGTTACACAGCGATCTTTAAAACAATGATGCTCACTTGTCAATTACAGATGTTATCATATTGTTTTTGTGCTGATTAACATCAAAACAGTAATGTTCATAGTTTTTGTGGACGTAATGTATTGTACTTGTCACTCATCACTCAGATTAAGTTGTATCGTTTGGTAGATAGATATAAACATACATAATTACAATGAAATTTTATGTAAGTGTGTATGAATACATAATCGTTAATCCATAGTTTTTTGTTTCTATTCTGTTTTGAGGTTCAACTGTTTTCCTTGAAATGCTGATTGGGTAAAACCATATTTATAAAATTTACTAATATGAAAATGTTGGAATAATGTCCTTCCATCGAAAATGAGACACGACATTGACTTTAAGACAGCTTCCGCTGCTAATATAGTAAAACCAATAGGGGCTCGGGATGTTTTTGGTCGGTGTTAGTCCGACATATCCCCAGGCTGTGCCCGTGGCGTGGGTTGAAGTCACAAAGCTTCACCCTGGGAAAAAATGTCCCTAAAAAGAAGAGAGAAGCTCCTAAGACGAAGAAAATCTATCGAGATTTTCCTAGGAAAACTAAAACATGCAGCTATCATCTATTTATTACAGTCATTAATTCCTACAACATCATTATTTAATCTAACAAATTACTGATTTATATCAAATATTCTCGTTCGCTGTAAAACAATAGGCAGCGTCCTAGAGCCATTAGTACACGATACGTTAAGCACAGATCAGTATGCAGACGGCATTCCTAAGGATTGTTAGCCATAGACTAGGCACAGATGTCAATCGAGAGCGCAAGCCTTGACCGGGAGGTGACGTCACTTATCACGACACTATAGAGGTACTCGAAGCTGTGATAGCTTAGAGGCAAGACCGTAGGACTGCTAAGTCAGAGGTCTTGAGTTCGATCCCCACGGCGCGCACCGACTTTTCAAATGTTGTGTGCGTTTAAGAAATAAATATCACAGCTTCCGTGTTTCGGAAGGCACGAAAAAATGTGGGTCCTGCGCCTGATCTCTCTCCGGTCGTGTCAGATTACCGTCTCATCGGGCTATGAGAGTAAAGGAATAGAGAGTGCACGCGCTTGTGCACTATAATTATGTCCTGCATAGCTGGTCGGTGTCATAGTAAGTAACACTGACCGCCGTGACCGAAATCGGTCCGGACCGCTTAGAGGTTCTAATACCCAATATATCATGAGCGTGATGATAGCGTTCATTTGTTTATTGTATAAAACATATGTGATATACGTGTATTAAGATTCGTTAAGTCTCCGATTTCTGGTATCTCGGTTCACTCATTCAAGGTAATGGCGAAATAGATCCGTCAAGCACCGAATTAACATAGGATGGATGAAATGGCGGCAGGTTACGGGAACTACCTGTGACCCCCATATCCCCCTTAAATTTAAGGGGAAGATTTATAAGACCGTAGTGAGACCAGCTGTCCTGTATGGATCAGAGTGTTGGGCCACAAAAGGGATGAAAGTATCATTAACATGAGGCCGTTGTACATATACGTAACAAGAATCAACTCAACTGGCTGTCGAAGAGGTAGTTGTCGTATATGACGGCATTAGTTCCGATTCTGGCCACGCGCCATAAGATCTTTGTAGCAACTAGGAAAACTTGTCAAAGTCATACGTACCTATGTCAAAAAATAAAATACTTAGTACTTACAACTATTTCGCCTTTTTATAGTCCAAGGTCTTATTATCCAGTAGGTATAATTAAGTTAACAAGCCTGTTAGAACGACTTTAAACCGCATATTTTACTCATAATTTCGTCGACATTACGACCAAAATTTCTAACATTTACTACACAAACAAGGATTAACACTTCATTATTTAAACCATAAATATTGTTAATGGTTACAGCGACCCGCGGTGGTCAAGGCTAACCTAACAACACAAACACGCTAACTCTACAGTTGAACCTTATTGCTAACACGTAAATTATTAACTAGAGATGATTATCAATAAGATTTGTCGTCAGATACATTAATAAGCAGCCTATAATGTAATTAAAGTGCTTTTACTTTGAGAAGGAAAAAAGAATGGCTTTATTCGGAAAAGAAAATACATAAAAGTTTACTTGAAATAGGTTGTCGGCAAAATATCAGGTGATTTGAAAATGTGCCCTCTTATTATTTTAAACAACGTTTCTCTACATGAAAATAAACTGCCTTAGTATATCCAATAAAAAAGCCTTAAAATTATAATTTAGAATTTCGAATATTTCCTATTCGTACAAAAATCTCAAAGAGGACCACAGATTTTCGTAACACCTGTTTATACCCACCTGTCCAAAATAACTTCTAGAATCCATGCAAATTAACAAATCATCTCCATCAAAAATAATTAAATTAATAAAAAAACGGTTCAAATCAAAGGTTGATGAATTAAATAATTATAAGTTAACACTTTCGTCTCCATTTTGAAAATTTGAAAACCGCTAGTCATCAAGTATTTTAACAAAGAAACCCATTATAATTGGCTTCGCTCAATCATTGTTAATTATGAGCAAATCACTTTGCATGCGACCTCGTTCCTATCTCGTCTTGTTAATTGTAATCATTATGAATTATTGGTGTCATTTTAATATTTGTTTGTCAATTATTTTACACCAGCGTCTGGCCCCAGCTTCGCACGGGTGTAATGCTAATGTATTATACACATAAATCTTCCTCTTAAAACATTATATCTATAAAACATAATACGACTATTCAAATTATGGTAAAAAAAAAATAAAAAAATGATAAACAGTTAAATGATAAGGTATAGGTAACAGCGGATATGCAAATAGGTATCTATGTGGTAAGTATCTGCTAATGTTCTTAAGGCATTAGTACATAGGTATGTAATACGTCATTGTAATATGTACTCGTAATCCTATTGATTACGCTACGCCTTGATAAACATGCGAACAACAACTACAATAAGGTAGGAATAATATACTCGCATATAATAATAAACGTTGACAGTGGAAAATAAACCAAGGCGAAAAGAAATAAAGTCTAAAAAAGCTGCAACGGAAGAAATACAAAAAACAAAATAGAAAACACAAAATTAGTCTTATTAATCTCAACTTATTAGTTTGAAGGTGAATCAGTTATTATGTTATTTACGTAAACATTCGTCACGTCAACAAACATGAAAATTAGTATGTTATCGATAGATCCCCCTGTATGTGAGCTATAGGACCGCGCCAGTTATAGCTGTATCGATAGTTCACTCACCGAATCTTTTAACGTGTACGTCTCTATTAAACGACACAGTTCTTGGTTTTGTATCTTTATCTTTGTCTTTAGTTCCTTTCGTTTCGTTTTCGTTATCTTTGGCTACCTGATCGCCGTCTGTGGCATTATCGGACTTGACAATTTCATCGGTCATTGGGTTGGAGGTACCCGGTGTTTGGTACCTCAGACTGTACTGTTACCGTCAACTCGGCAGTTTGCGTTTCGGTACCATCGATAAGTTTATCTGGAAAAAGTTTGGCGACTTAGACCTGGTTCTTCAAACTTACTATTTTGTTCACCCCTGTATGTAAATTACAACTTTTTTTTCCTAGCCTGTAGTGTCCCACTGTTAGGCAAAATTGACTTCTACCATTGGATGGATGGAAGTAAAATACCATTTAGTTCTACTAAAAGTACTGAAAGATATTAATTTCTTTAGGGACAACAATTAAACCTAAATTGTGTCATGGCATTATCATTATAAAGTTGAAGCAGTAACCATCTAGTAAAACAAAAACTCTATTGTCTAGAGTCATTCAATTGAATGATAAGAAGAGATGCTGACTTCAGAAAATTATGCGTAAGGGGTGACACTAACAGAAAAGACGTAAGATGTATCGCAGACGCGGCGCTGCTTCAAAAAATTTTCCGCATCTCAGCCAAGCTCTTTTTTCCATTTCTTTTGAAAATTTTGTGAATTGGCGCCGCGTTCGAGATACCTACTTTTACAGCTTTTCCCTTAGATCAAGAAAAGAATTTACTTGATAGTAGGTAAGTATACGGTCAAACGGGGTGATTGGAGATTTTAAGGGCGAATAGAAAAAATAAATATGATCTGCTTTTGGGGTGTCACATAAATTTGTTAACATGATACTTTGTCTACTCCAAGAATCCTGAAATATTAATTTTGTCGCGTAAAATAAGCACACTTTAAGAATACTGTTACTTTATTCACCCCAAAAATGTCTTTATTCACCCCATTTTACGGTACACTATAAGGCTTATGTGCTAGCTACAAGTGATTGATCTCACCTCCTCGTGTGATCCAACATCGGGCCGTCTGTCTTCACATCGCCAGCAATCGAGACTTCGACCGCATTTTGTTTTGAACTGCCTGAAACAACAAAAAATATACTATTAATTAACATTATCGTAATTTCTTAAGTATTAAATTAAAGGCTTTCTTCAGTTAAGCATTTAACTGAGACGGATTTTGATTATCACGCTTGTTATTTCGGCAAATTTGAATTTTGTGTCAGATTCATATTAGAATTTAGTTCTATACGTTTGGTGTGGTGCGCCTTTACTAATTTGATGATATGAGAATGTACAACTTTTCTAAATATAAAGATTTTATTGAAGTAGGCCATTTTTAGGCACTTTCCACACGTTATATCAATGATTCTAGTTCCAAAATATCGTTTCAATGGAGATCAATCAGCAACAACTCTAAGAAATAAAATAGAGGTCTAGGAAAAATATCCCAACTTAAATAAAGTCATAGGGAGTTTACTGAAGAATTTTTCCATCATACTATAGACTGTTGTGATGTTCTAGGTATACCCACGGCATTTGGCATCACATACCAAAAGTAATTACAATCACAATTTATTCGCAAAAACTAACATTACCGTTTCGCAAGCTGTTGATTACAACATGTTCGGATCATATCCATACATCATGATATAGATTATCATCTGAACTACGAACTGTTGCGCTGTTTATGAGCTTATATTGAATCGTAACGACCTGTGTGTGGAAATACAAGGGACTGATGCGCTGATTGGATTGGGCCTGGGAACCTACGGATTTGATAGCTTTAATCTCTTTTGGACGTACTTTCGTGTTCATGAAGATATTTTTGTTGGTTGGTACATGGACATCGTGTGTTGTGTGACGATATTGTCAGATATGCGGGGTATGATCAGAATCGCAAAAGACAGAGGTTTGGAAGTAGGGGGAGGCCTTTGCCCAGCTGTGGGATCTTATATGGGCAAGGAAAAAGAATTGGTACACGAATTATTAATTGAGACTGTATTACTGGTTAACACATAAATAACGACAAATATTAGCGTCAAATCAAAAAACTTCTTTCAATGCACCACACAGGAGAGACCCTCACACTTCTAAAATGTGGAGACCCTTATCTCGTGATAATGTGATATAAATTGAGTATAACTATAAATAATAAGTTCCTAGACGCCTGTACTCCCATGTATATCAGCTTATTTAGGGACTTGTTCTATCTTTTTTCACATTCACACAATGCCATCTAGTTTTAAGTTAAGCAAATTAAAGAAGCTTGTGTTATGAGAATTAGACAACTGATATACATAAATATTACAGATAAATTACACCCAGGCACAGAACAAAAGATCGTGCTCATCACACAAACATTTGTCCTAGGTGGGAATCGAACCCACTACCTCTGGTATAATATTCAGGGCTACTAACCACTAGACCATCAGGCCGGTCAAATCCATCTGATCAGATGTAAATAGTTTTATATATTTATGATTATTTGTGCCAACTAAGCCGTGTTTACTGCAGTATTCCGTGAGCGTTCCTTACCTACACGCCCCACATTGCCGGCTGCCGGCAGTCGGTCACTATCGAACAGATTACGACACCAAATGGTCAACATTACCTGTCTTTGTTAATGGCGCAAGTCACAAGCGATATGCAATAAATAAATAAATAGATATTATATTTTATTTCCAAAGAGGGTTAGTGTCAGGCAGGCGGCCGACTATAAAACCATAGCCAAAACTTTAAGCAACATGTCTAAAAGACGTGTTGCGCCGACCCCAAGTAAAAATTGGGATAAGGGCAGGGGAATAATGATGATATATTTTATTAGCTACTGAGTAACTGCCTCGGTAAACAAATATGCTTTGTAGTGACAGAAGATTGTTGTAAAATAATTTTGCTGTTAGTAAATAAATAAGTCATTTCCTATCGACAGGACTGCAATAAAATTTGTCACTTGCATGTGACGATTCGATTGGCTTGACGATTGTAGAAGGTCGCTTAAATAAAGTAATTTTAGGTCTTGTAAATCTAAATGATTTAACAGTACATTTTGTTTTTCTTTTGTATTGAAAACGCTTTATTCCCCATGGTCAACATTCTTACGGCTTCATGACCTCGGGATTTTTTTTTGAGTTTATTAAACCCGCTATCATCTTATCCCTTAAACGATTTCTTACTTTTACTGAACGAGAAGCTGTCATTACTTACCGAAGGTTTAACGTCCTCATTACGACTCTATTTG
The DNA here is from genome assembly GCA_941860345.1 of Chrysodeixis includens. NCBI lineage: Eukaryota > Metazoa > Arthropoda > Insecta > Lepidoptera > Noctuidae > Chrysodeixis > Chrysodeixis includens. The sequence goes on along the minus strand of OW796112.1, from coordinate 4,277,634 downwards.
TATGATTTCACACTAATCATTTAATTATAGATATTTGGACGTCAATTTATTACATTTGAAGCTTGGTAACGTCGGGTCTTTTTTGTATTCTGGTGTTGTTATGAATAAATGTAAATACTATTCATAGTTGAAGGTGCCTATTGCTGAGGTGTTTACATTGTTAATCGATTTACAAGTACATTAGTAATTGCTAATCACATCTTTTATTGGCTTGGCAATTGAATCTAGGGCCACGTGGTAGAATACAGATTGAAACTTAAGTTTCTAGTTACCGCTATCTAAAAAGTATTTGTTAAGAAAAGTCATCATCATCTTCCTGCCCTTATCCCATTTTACTTGGGGTGGGCGCAACACGTATTTTTCTTCTATTCTCCCCTATCAGACGTCACAGTCTCATTTACTGCTCTTTCATTTGTATCATTCCTTGTATAAGGATATTCCATTCACCTTTTCTGTCTTACGAAAAGTATTAATTTGTATTAATATCGGTGGATGTAAGCTCAACATTTTCATACTGTATACCTAATGATTGATACTTCTATATTCTAGTGCTATAAATCTCTCTTCGTTCTCCCTCTGTTTGTCTCTGTCAAGTGCTATGCTGTTATGTAACGTTTATCGAAATAAATCAATCATTTATACTGGACCTCGTGTAAGTAACTTTTCAACTGTTTCAAAGTCATGTAATCAATATGTTTTAAATTTGGTTAGACAAAAGTTAGTGTGACCGGTTTTAAAAGCTGTACCAATTAATCAAAATAAATAATTTGATAGCTCGCACCAATTCTAGAAAAGGATCAGCATGAGTCCACCCGTGACCACGGTCGGTGTAACTCGATCGAAACGTCGGGAGTAAAGAAATATCGTTTTATATCGCGAATAAGTCCTGTTTGTCGTCTAAAATAGTAGAACTTACTTTAATGTCAAACTACTACAGAAAACTTGCTTTAAATATATTGTTACTTAATATAATTTGCCAATCATCAATCATTGTTTACAAATAATATAATCACACATTAGTAGGTCGATAGATATAATTGCGGACAAGGCAAGCCGGTTTCCGAGATCGCCGCAATGTTTGCAATAAACGCAAAAATTGTGACAGCTCGCAAGCTATGTGGGTTTCCCTATTGCGCACTTATATTTAAGAGCTTTAGAATAATTTATTAGATTGAATATTTTAGATTGGTTCACTTGGTTAAATTAATTAGATTAAAGAAAAAAATGGCATAAGATGGGCATAATAAATGGCATTTATTATGCCCATCTTATAAATGGTGTTATTTTGATTATTACAAAGATTTGATCCTATTGTTTTTGTTGTTTGATAGAATTGTTATTTCTTTGATCGGACTAACTTAAAGCCGTTATTTAAACACATTTTTAATGTAAACTAAGATCCCACTGCTGAGTAAAGGCCTCTCCTGTCTCCTTCCAAACTTCCGTCTTTTGCGATTTTTGGCCACAAAATTTTACTTAATCAAAATCACTATTTTTTTGATTAAATTAAAGTTGCGCAAAAAGAATGCATTTCTCATTGCTATGTACCAGGAAAACAGAAGTGGCAAGGTGGATCAGTAACAGGTAGGCAGCACCTTGAGACCCACGACTCTTGCTCAATACTTTAAGACGCCTACATTATACATTCTTCATTCAAATGGCTGATAAAACATTCGGGTTACAAAACAAAAGTGATTACTTAAATATTTACACCTCACAAGTATTATAGATTCAGTAACGATTAGTTTGAAAGGAAATGCTTCGTTTTGTTTTAGTGCGTCCTTTCAGATCACTGCATATACTGTATTTTTTATTCCACTAATACGTAATATTCTGAACGCGAAATTTTGTAAGTTTGGATAGATGTTTGTTACTCTTTTACTCTTAAACAGCTGGATCATTTTTGATGGAATTTGATATGGAGTTAGCTTACACCCTGGATTAACCCACTGTTTATGCATCTATAACCGACATCCACGCAGTATCGTGCGCGGGAAAAAGCTAGTGATTTTTAACGACTGTACCTATGTAATTTGTATAACGCCGATGATTTGTTTTAAATCTGATCTATAGCACTGGAAAATATATGTCTCTATGCACATGTAACGCCTCACTTTAGGCCTTCTATATTTTAGTTTTATCTAAGAAAAAAAGATGGATGGATTGTATATGAATATAGGAATGATATGAATGAAAAAGGAGTAAATGATAGTGTGACGTCTGATAGGGGAGAATGGAAGAAAAAAACGTGTTGCGCCGACCCCAAGTAAAATGGGATAAGGGCAGGAAGATGATGGTGAATCTACAAGTAGATAAGTCGTGTTAATCTGCAGCAGCTAACAAATTTGATGTCTGCCTAAGGGTGAACCGTAAAGGTTTACTTAAACGAGGTACGAAAACTAACACTATTTATTCCTCCTGTATTGTACTTTATATATAAATAGCTACAACTAAGCTTGCAGTGTTAATTCTCAGAAGAAACGAGTTTGACATTGATAAGCCCGAGACGATCGGGGAGCTTTTTTGTTATACTTATAAGTCATCCGAAATGTATGCAGTACAGTCGTTAGCAAAAATACTAAAACTCCTAGTATTTTTCAAGTATTTTATGTGTTCTAAACTACAAAATACTGTTTCTGGCTATTTTACAGCTTTCTAGCTATTACGGTTTATGAGATGAAGTCTGGAGACAGACAAACAGCGGAGGCTTAGTAATAGGGTTCCGTTTTCCCCCTTTGGGTACGGAACCCTAAAAAATATGTAGTCTTTTGAAGTATGAAAGAGTAACAAACATCCATCCATCCAAACATTCATCCATTCATTCATCCATTCTTAAAAGTTTTCGCGTTTATAATATTCGTAGAATGTTTAACACTTTTTTGAGCACTGTACTTAATCTACAGTTTGTAGATAAAGGTGAGTGTAATATAGCTGCATGACATTTTAATTTAAATCGTTTGTCAGATGTTTCATTAACAGAGATAACTTTTTGTTTTGATAGTGCGATCGAATTATTATTTATGACTTAAAACGTGTAATGAAAGGGTGTGTAAAGTCTGAGTTAATAACACAGCCGGTGGGAACTTTTATGTGGCCTTACGGTTCTATGTGTGGATTTGTACGTATACACGAGGTGCAGGTTCGATCACCAGTAATTCAAGTTTGTGACTTTTTCAAAGTTATATGTACTTTCTTAATTATTCTAAGACACTGCCGACAAACGGTGCAGCATGTTTTATCGTGAGGAAACTTGGATACCAAATATTGAAATCTGAAATCGCCAATCCGCAGTGAGCTAGCGTAGTTATCATTGCTCAAAGCTTTACAATATAGGAAGAGGCCTGTGCCCAACAGTGCAGCATATAGTTTGCTACATTATTATTATTATTTATAATGTTTTAAGAAGAAGGTTTGTATGTAAATATTGCACATAAGCGAAGCTGGGACGAGTCGCCAGTTCTAAAAAACTTAAAACAAAACAACAAACTTTAAATTTAAAGTAACAAATAAGTAAGTACTCGAGATTACAATCTCGCAACATAGCAAGCTACCTTTCTCCGCACATTAAAATGCCTTGGACTTACAAAACCTATACTCGTATGCCATTCGTCACCTTATGTGGAGCCGGCCGAAATCCGCAGCCTTGTGACTATATATGGCGCCTCAACTTACTGTCACACCCAAAATGATAGGGTCTTACTGGACTAGTACTCTCAGTGTATGTCAAGTAATTGCTCGATGAGTTAATAGTGGATCAAAAAGGTACTTGTAATAATACCAGCCTTTAATGTCCGTCGTGTTAGTCTTTTGTCGTTTCCCATATAGAGAATAATAATAAATATTCCTCAACATTCCCACAACGCCATCTAGTTTCAAATTAAGTATACGAGAGTAACTTCTGTTGTACGAGTAAGTACTAGACAACTGATAAACATACTTTTTTATTCTAAATTGGTACATAGATAAAAAAATACACCCAGCACCAGAACAAATAATCATTTTTCAGTAGTATCGCAGAATAATTAAGAACTCTTTGATGATTTTTTTTTGTTACCAATAGGTAGATCTATCGTCATCTATCCTGCCCTGTTGGAATTAGTTTATAGTTTTAAAAGTTCTCCTTGAGCATATATTATTACCGGTCTATGGGATACCGGTTTAAGAATATTTTCCCTACAGCTAGGAAAAACCACCAAACAAAAGTTCCAAGGTTACATAGGACATAATTTTGAAATCTTGTCCGCGTCTCTCAAATTATATATTTTTTTATAGTATGGGAAATAACTTGATTGACATTAAACAGGTTTAATTTATGGTGAGACTCACATAGGAAAACTCTAAATAAAATTAGTCGAAAGGCAGAGTCAGGAGACAAAAACTCTCTAATTAAACACTACCAATATCCGACTTGGTGACTGGTCACCGACTACATTATCGTAAAAAAACAATCTAAAATGTCAGGGTCTCGAAAAGACTAGCATGTTACATTTTTTGTGGCAACTCCCTTACATAATATTTAAAAGCTTTTGGACACATTACATTCATATTTTAAGTCGTAGTAGTTTATTAACATACCTAATGTTCGTAGTCCGTTTTAATAGGTTATGGTTCCACTCACAAAGTAACAAGTCTTCAATCCTTAAAGTCAATACAAAACGCTCAAATGTATGTGTGTTGACAGTACTTAGTCACGTGATTCATCGAAACGAAATGTGATTTCCATACATTTTTCTACTGACGTCAACAATTGTAGAGATACGACTTGTCTAGAGGGCCAGGTACCTTTATGATGAGCTCTTTATGCCTAATTTGAATAAATGACTTTTGATTTTGAATTAGTCCAGCCAGCAAGCTTATGAAAAGGCGCAGATGAGCCGGTAATCTGGACACATACAAACAAGTAAAATAAAAAGGTTTTAAAGAGACGAAAATAGGGCGTTTGCACTTCAATAACGAAGGGACAGTTTGGGCTTTTGAATAAAAAGCCGACGGCTATAAACGCAAGATTTCCAAATAAGTTTCTTTGTAGACAAACGAAGATTCAATAATTCAATTGAAACGATACACTCAATCTTTTCTTTATAACCACTAAAAGATCCAAATACGGTCACAACCGTACCACCACCTCTTAAAGTAAGTACTGCAGTTGTGGAAGTAGGACAGCATGCTTCGCGGTATAGTGGCGTCTCGTTTCCTCAACTCGAAGAGCAGTTCTTTAAACAGTGGTAGGATATGGCGTAACGTTTTTATTTTCGTTTACCAAAACAAAGATGGTTTGAGATTCAGTGGTCGTTCGGTCAACAACATCGTACTGTCGTGGCGAAACTTATTACCATAGTGTATTTTTTTATTGGATTACGGAAAGAAGTCTTGGGAAAGATGTAGCCGTATGCAAGTGAAGAAAAGGAGGTTGCATACCGTTTTCTACTGTATCTAGTTGTACATATATACATACATAAACGTCACGCCTCTTTCCCTTGGGGGTAGGCAGAGATCACATCTTTCCATTTACTACGATCCTGGCATACCACTTTAGCTTTAGTTGTAAGTATATTGTATCTCATACATAATCTTCTCCATAAGAAAGACATTTTGGAACCGCGCATATTGCCTGATTATGCCTACTCAGGCAATTTGCTTGAAATATAAACTTTTTGATTTTGATTGATAGCACGAATTCTTCTGTTATTTCTCCTTTTGTTGTGGGTGATTATATTTTTTTGTAGTCGAGTAATGCACATAAACATACAACATTAAAGGAAATGAAAAGAGCATACCTCATGATTTTCTTCGTAAAGTAGTTTTAATAATAACAGTTTAAGATAAGGATAGTTGCAAACAAACCACCCTTGTTGAATACAAGTGAGCGAGTCAGACCACAGTATTTAAGTTTCAAGTTTAAAATAAAATATACATTTCAATGCTGAGCCTTACAGAAAGAAATACGTAATGACAATACAATGCAAAAACAACATCCAAACTATGAAATTTAAACTCTATCCAGAAGTCTTAAAGTTGAAGTTGCTTTGACATGAGTTTCTTCGTTTTAAAACTGGCCTTAAGCTTCCTCATAAATATTTGCATCAATAAAGACCACATTCTGGGTATTGTTATCCTTGTCAACGTCAATCTGTATGTGTAGTGATGTGCATGCGCTTAACCGACTTATAAAAAAGGAGGTTAGTACTTTGACATGAAATACTAAAAGTTCATTTTGTTCATGTTTACTATAACATAATAATAAGTAAGGTTATATTATCTGGTTTTGACAAGCTCCTTTCGATGCCACTTTAAAAAAAAATATTAATTTTCTCTAAGGTGTGAAATAAGTATTATGATTCTTGATGTTATTAAGATGCTGTAAATGAGCAGCCCTATTGATATTACGTACCGCGTTATAGGCATTTATTTTTTAGAAACAGCTGAATTAAACTACTGTATGAATTTATTTTGGTTTTTCTAGTACCTACACATAACACAAGCTACTAAGTACGTTTAACATGAGACTAGATGGCGTTGTGTGAATGTTAAGAAATATTTATTTATAATTTATACTATGACTATACTTGTACGCTTTTCGAGCACAAATCACAGCACTCGCCGTTACCCCATCCCTATAAACTGGAAGGCGGTTGCCCCAAATATGGCCACAAGGTCCAATGACCCATTGGCCAGGGATCACCTTGGGCCCAAACTCCCGAGGGTCAACGCGTGAAAGTAAGCCCTTTTATTTTCACTACCTTCGAATCAAGATTTTTTCTTCGCGAAATGTATTAAGGACTTCTTTTGGCCAAATGACTTTTGTTCCCATCGGTTATTTAAGCTGGTAGCTATAAATATGGTCGTGTTTAGTTGTTTTTATATGTTTGTCGATTCGATTAATCGATTGGAGTGTTTCGATTTGTATTTGTTTTACTCGATTGTGTTATGTTTTAAGTAATACGCATGTATGAATGTGTATTTGGTTAATAGTGATACATTTTCATAATGGTGCGCATAATTGAGAAAAAGACGGCACTCGTTTCAAAGAGTAGATATTTACTCTTTTTTTTATAAAATATTACGCCTTAACTATTTATAAACGCAGACAGTAATCAAAGTTTCAACCTTTTGCATATTTGTATTTTTGTTTTCAAAGTTAATATAACAACATAACTACAAAATAGAATAATTACCAATCATTGTTCTATTTTAAATCGACCACTAGTGATGTTAATACCACCACAATGTCTACAATCCCGTGGTTTTACCTCCCAAGATAAAACATTGTACATTTATAAATGCTCATTCATTATTTTACCTTATTATACCAATAAATGGATTCCATTGGTTTCTTGATTGTCTGTCTTTTCGTTAAAGAGACAAAATTAACGTTGTTCGCGGTTTGCGTAACCACTAAATGTATAAAACAATATTGAAATAGTACTGCAATAAAAGAATACGTAAAAAGTCTAGAGAAGAAATAAATTGTTCGTTTGCGTGACCAACACAAGTCGATCTGAAAATATTTAATTGACTTTACGCGTTAACAATAAGTAATTGTTTTATGTATAGAAAAAACGAAGTAAATGTTATATTTGAATAGAATAAAAGTATTTGTTAAGACAATAGAAATAACCGTATATTTCGTAACAAATAAAAATCATTCTCATAAAAAGGGATATTAAAATATCCTAACTAAAGTGTTTAATTTACATTAAGACTTCTTTCTATTCTTGCTTTTGTGCAAGCAAGACCACGCAATATACTTTGTATAGTGGCATCTCGCTCTCACTACTCAAGTTGTCTTATTCTTAGCTCATAGTAAATGCACAAGTTTAAACCCAGACAAGTGGGTGCTAATGTGACTTTTAAATGTCATTCTTGGATATCTCCGTAACTGATTATATATCTACAAAAGACTAATTATTGTCAGATATCAACCTAGTTGACAGTCCTAAAGATAACCAACTGGCAACAGGCTTTTTACTGAATAAGAACGTATATTTATAAATATAAGGTCAAATGAGAAGGAATGCTATGCTTAGTATACCTAATTGGAAGCAATTAAATAAAAATCTTATAAAAATAAACAAAACACTCCGGACTAAAAATCCCGGCCAGTAACAACACTAGAAACGTCAAACTTTTTATCGCACACTAATTACGTATTGACAAACCAATCTTAGAATTGAATCAATTCATTCCATTCAAACGTTCATACCAACACGTGACATTCGATTTTCAATCGCATTCAATAATAAGGCTGTCGACCTTGACCAACAGTAATTATCTATCGCTTTGTGTTTATGCTCTCCTGGTACTTTTGTGTACAAAAACTTTTATATAAAAGTATGACATCTGGTTTTTATTTAGTTTTTTGTTTATTTAGTTCCGTGTGAATTCTGTGGCATGATTCCGGCTTGAGATTACTTGCAACATTTGTAAAAAATGTTTACACGTCTGTGATTCGCTGGTTTTTCCTTTATTTTTACTTCTTCCCTAAATCTTTATGGAGTTAGACGTTACTCTGTTTGAAATCATCGTAAGGCCAATTAAGACTACACACATTAAACTTGATAGCTGCAAACTGTTTATGCACTCCTGATATATTAAAAAGGTTCCAGATCTGCCAATGACCCTAAGAGAAACATTATAAACGCAAAAAAAAAAAACAAAATAAGTTTTTTTCAAGTTTTATTTTAATAATATGTTACTCTTATGTTGCACTTTTTTATATTTTTATCCGTAAAATAATTCTCATGCGCACATTATCATTGAGTATTTATGAAGATTTTATTAATATAATTAAGATATTGTCAATATAATTGAGTATTTTGTATCTCAAATAATATGTTACGACAGTACGTATGAGTTGTTCTAATAAATAACAGTCGATGTAAAATTCGGTATTCACATAAACCCATTTAGACTGGAATTTCCCTGATAGCTTGGGAATAAGCTAGGCATGAGAAGAGAGGTGTATAAAGTAATGCTATGCGCTGCCATGTACCGACACCAAAACGCGGTTGACGTACCTCAGTGATTCAGTTTTAGTCAGTAAGAGTCTGACACTACCCGCAGCTCCCCCCAGGGATCGCGGTTGTCCATGAGGATTACCCCGCTTTACCAATAAAAAAAGGCATGAGAAGAATAATCTCCAATAGAATACCCGGTCGTTACTTTACCCACTAGAATCCTTGACATCGTAGCAATTTTCCTTTAGTATTTAAGAGCCAGACCGTTACTAACAGGTAAATTTCGTTCACACGTGTTCCGTGCGATATTTACATCGAGTCTGTATAACTGTTCGTTTGTTGCGTAATCGTGGCGTTATCGTACACGCGAGGATCTTTCGTGATTCATTTCTTGTTGGATAGATATAAAAATGTCCTTAACTTACCTACCTAAAAATTATCTACCTAGCAATTATCTACCTAAAGCTTAGCTACCTATAAATGCTTTTATTTTACTAGCTTGAAGTGTCTTCTACTGGCGTTCCTACTCTTCTTTCACTTGTCTCTCTCTAGAGCTACAAGTGACCTGTTCGATAAGGTCGAGCCCAGATCATCTCCCCATCTCCGCCTGGGTCTGTCTCACTGATGTCTGTTTTGTGTTAGACCATACGGTAGTTATTCGCGCATTGATTAGCAAAAAATAATAAACAAAAATGTAATGTTGGATGGGTATATGCGCAAAACGTCTCTTTCTCAAAATGTCCCAAGGTAGAAAAACGTCTCTTTCGCGGAATGTCTCTTTCGCAAAACGTCTCTTTCGCAGAATATCTCTTTCGCAGATTGTCTATTTCGCAAATAGTCGCGCAAGGGACTTAAGAAAAAAAAAATGTTTTTCAAAATAAGAAATCATTTATAAAATTATAGTGCAATTGAGATGTTAACATTTTGGTACTTATATTTACATAAGTTTTTATTTCAAATAAAAACAATGTCAATATAGGTATCAAACAGCTTACACACATAAAAAATTTAGGTCAAAAGAATCAATACTTTCAGTAACATATCCACAGATAAAATAATAGGAGCTATTACTACTAGAAACTAAACATTAACATAGCATTGTAAATCATTTTCATAAATAATTAACATGATAATTGATAAAATGAAAATAAAAATATATGAATCTTGTTTTGAAAAACATTTTTTTTTCTTAAGTCCTTTGCGCGACAATTTGCGAAATAGACAATCTGCGAAAGAGATATTCTGCGAAAGAGACGTTTAGCGCAAGAGACATTCCGCGAAAGAGACGTTTTTCTACCTTGGGACATTTTGAGAAAGAGACGTTTTGCGCATATACCGTTGGATGAAGGATTTTCTTACTTGACAACTGTTTATAGTTCATCTTTCATGTTAATGCAAGCAGAAATCCTTAGTTGATATATTTAGAACTACAGAAAACATAGTTCCAAAATGTTTACTTTATTTACAGCTATTCGATTCGCTACGACATATTCGCGATATAATTCGATATTGTACGATTATGTGTACAAGTCGCGAAAGTTTAAAATCAAAAAGTACTTAGCTAGTTTAGGGTGTCCCCTAAAGTAACAAAAACAGTATTCAACTTAACAGTATAAGCCTGATTAAGGTCCCAGTATTCGTTACACCATCATACGCACAGGTTAGTGTATATTGATATGTACCCGGAAATGCAGGCCGCGTCGGCTGGCATCCCGCCACACGACAGCGCCTCCATATATTACATGCCTAATGCATACACTGTTATACTAATTGAGTCTAAATGTACTGTGGATATCAAGGAGTGTTTGACTAGGTGTCTATGATGTTTTTTTGAATAGACCAATTAATTTAATTGGACTGGCTGTTACCCGTGACTTCGCTCGAACAAAAGTCAATTATAGATCCAAAAACAAAGCCCCGCCTGATGCTGTCGGTAAAAGTTTTGCGCCCAAGATATAGCATTTGCCTCACAAATATTAGAAGGAAGATTTGCCTAGTTTGGAGCTAAACATAAAATGTAATATTTTGGTTTTTTTTTTTTCAATTTAAAATGTGTCCCAATTTTCAACAGTATGTGTATCAATTAAGGATGCCAACTAACTCCATACGAAATTTCAATAAAATTGCTCTAGCCGTTTGAGCGTGAAAAAGTAACAAACTCTCATCCATAGGTACTTATAAACTTTCGCGTTTCTTATTAGTAGGATACGTACTTTTCTTTTGTTTCGCAAATCTAAAATGATCTAAGGCTATAAGAATTTCTAGTTACTGATTAGTTATAAGTATCTGATATTAATTTTAATTTTCAATTCATGTATGATTGTTTAATCACCGTGTAAAAACACTTTTTTATACATATGTAATAGGTACCTATTGTCATGTATTTCTTCCCAAACAATGAAATGCTCTATAACAAAAATTCAAGGTCACCCCACGGGTTAACGCAGTTTAATCTCAATAATTATACTGTTTACATGCGCAGGAGTTTATTTGGACTCTTTACTCATTTACCTACATAGCAGGCTGGCAACAAACTTGTATTTAGATGCGCGTAAGATAGGTGAGGCACTTTAGACTGAGCTTGCAGATATCACATATTTAATTTCAAGAATATTTTGTAATGACTTTTAAAAGAAAATTATGCTCCATTTTTAAAGCAAAGTACTGGTTATATAGGAATGGATTTTACTTTTATCGAAAGGTCTTGCGTTCTTGAGAAATAATTTCTTTTTAAAATACTACAATAATTTCTTTTTAAAGTACTAAGGAATCAATTCTTTACATCGCGAGGGGTCTCACAGTCATTCATCTCACATGCACAAAGACACCCAGACTCAGAACAAGCATTTGTAGATCGAACCGGAACATTTGTAGATTGTACGCGGAGACTGAACCGGCGTGGTGACCCATACCAATCGGCTATCCAATTATTATTATTTATAACTATTACATATTCTTCCAATCGCAACCTACGACTGGACATTGGATCCCTCCAAATTAAGCCACAACACCCGCTCCTAGGAGTCCCAGGTCTTTTAAACCCCGATTATCTTAACTATCTACCACCTCTCTACCAAACACTACTAACAAAACACAAAATACAAAATGACGTCACACAACTACAACTATTCCATTTCAGACACTAAATAGACACGATTTAGTCTAAACTCGTAGACATTATAGACGGTGATCCATCAGCCTTCACCGTTCGAACCCAGCCTCGCAGTGATTTATTTATTACCTACACAACGTTGGCCTACGACCCGGTGCGATAATAAAGCGATGTACATGAAGTCATTAAGGAGTATCTACGTGTAATTAGGAGCATCACGATTTGATTTGAAGATGAAGATAGATTTGAGCAGGTCTTTAGACTAAGGACAAAGCTTCCTTAGACAAATAATGATTGTACTAATATTATTAACGTGAAAGTTTGTTAGTACTGATGGATGTTTGTTTGTTACTCTTTTACGCTTTGCTAAATGCCATTATTACGAAAATTCTCTCATATTTTTTACAAGATTAAAAAATCTGGTCTGAAAACTAGCTGTAAGTGATAACAAACATATTCAATGACGCGACAACCTTCTCTATTATACTGTTATAAGAAAAAAATACAAAATAACCAACGTAAAATATAATAGACATAATATGTACCTGTATTAAAGTACCGTGTAAGTGCTACACAGTGCATAATACGAATTGGCAAGAAGTGAAGGCGGCCGAACGACCTTGCCGCGGCTTGCTCTAAATAATACCTCTATGTATTGAAAAACTGCTATCTGTGTTATCTGTGTGTCCGGAAAAAAATATACGATTTGAAAAGATCTCTGCTTTGTCCCTTTACTGTTGAGGATCGTGACTCCTTCTGATCTTGTCCACTAGATGTCGCCATGTATTGCGTTCTGTTTCTTGAAGTATTCTTCAGTTCCTTGATCAGACCACAGTATTAAAAAAAAAAAATTGTTAAGTGTAAAATATAAATCGTTACGGTGCGAATGCCTAGCCAGAGTCATTATTTGCAATATTTCTCTTTGCAAATAATATTTGCATCTTTTGCACCAATAACTATTAATAACTCTACGTTAAATAAATATAAACTAAGATGTAAAATCAGCATTTACAGAAGTCTATTACTTACTCATTTTCTTTAAGAATGTGTGTTCGTTTTGTTACTATATTCTACACTTATACTTCACCTTGAGACAGACAAGTGCCACTGAATAACAAGTAATTACTTAAATAGCTGACAAATGTAAGTCATAGCAACTGTGTCGTCTGAAAGATAGGACAACCTTCACAATTGAGTATTTGACTTAAAAATCTAGTTAGTTCGTCACATTTTAGTTGTGGAGCATCTTTAGACATTAATAAACTGGTGCCCGCGACTTTGTTGAAATATTATTGAAAAATATTCTCAGACCTACTGAATGCATATTCAAAATGTAAAGAGAATCGGTTCAGCCGTCTCGGAAGAATACGGTAACTAACATTGTGACACGGGAATTTTTTGTATAAGATTAGTATTTTGGGTACACATTCATTTAATAACTAGTGCGCTAAAATTTTTACAGATGTGCATTTTGATTAAAATTTCCCCTTTATAATTAATACAAAGTCTATTAATATTAAGCTAAGCGAGCTACTAAAAACAAAGTACATTTCTGGGAAATAAATTTAATGTTAGTAAAAAAATTCTCACATATTTTATGGGCATTTCCTGCCGATAGAGCGGTGGACTAAAATAATTTGCATGTCGCCATACAGATTTGTTGCATGCGAGCCTTCGCGACAGACCCATATACTATCCAGATAATAAATACCTTTTAGCTTACTATAAACTCGTTAAACATAACTATAGTCATTGTGGGAGAGAGATGCCGCTACGTGCAGTGTATATCGGTGTCTCGCTTCCACCATTGCAAAAGTCATGCTTTGAGATATGATAGTACAGGCACAGTTAATACCATTATGTATTGCGAAAATAACTGCATGTTTTTGTTCGGTCCTTCGAGGTTGTTTTTAATGTAAAATTTTCTCGAATATTGGTCGAATAATGATAGTGTTTACTGGTTCTTAATTGGTTCCGTTTCGTCATAAGTAAGGCATAGCTTCTTGAGTTTGGCCATATCCAGATGTCACGCTGTTACAGATAATTATTTTAGGCAAGAAGTCGGTAAAAATAATTTACATCAATGAAATCTGTCGTTTCAAAATAATTATCTCCGTTTCGAAATTTCACGAAAAGTGAGAGATTATTAAAAAGCTATTTTTTTATATAATAATCTCAAAATACAGCCTAACAAAACGTGGAGGTACCAGGCTATCATAAGCATAAGGAGATGATTGCTTAATGCGCTGGGACTTGTCATCACGTTGTATACAAGCGAACCACCTGTCACGTGTGATCGAAACCGCAAGCGCGGTTTGAATGCATTGAATATCGAGTGTATTAACATATTTAATGATAAATTGATTATTCGAATATAGCAGAATACTAGGAATTACCTGGTTAGCAAATATTCTAATTCTATTTTTTACTTTAATTAAAGGTAGGAAGGATTTATAGTTTAAGGATTCTTATTTAGACCTTAAAAAATAACTCCAGAGCCGACTTTTTACAGAAGGTAATGCACGGTGGCAGAACAGATACCAGGATGACATAAACTGCCAGAATCTCTCAGCTCGCTCACTCGCTCAGCGTGTTGTGTATACGCCTACGACAAAATAAATATGATATTCACGTTTTTTTTTAAACACATTCTTTTTTCATTTTTGGGCTTTCAGTTTTAAGGCACGCTGACTAAACGGATACCAGGGTAGCATAAGCTGCAAGAAGTTTGACAAGAGAAGTAAGCAAAGGGGTTGTTACGCGTTTATGTGATTTAATCTGTAATTTTAGATTTGTTATTAATATTTTATGAAACCCTCTTTGTACTGGATAATATTTCTAAGACACACTGACTAAACAGATACTAGGGCAGCATAAACTGCCTGAAGTCTTTATATGGTAGGAACAAATTGTATCATCTCGTATTCGAAAGTCATATAAAACCTATTTTAAATACTCGTTTTTATTCTCATTGATTGCAATAAGGAAACAAATATAATCGTGAGCAGTTTATGTATTTTTATGTTAACCAGTCATAACTTAACCGCAGTTATTTTTATGTTCTTGTTAAAATTAACTGCACATTTACGTGTTCAAGTAATGCTTTTACATAATTTTTAGAAGAAAGGTGAAAGTTCAGGGTGTTGTGAATAGTTTAACAGTTTAGAATTATAATAATTTGTATACAAATGGGTAATAATGAGTATTAAGTTTTACTAAGAATGCGGCATTTTGTGCGATATTAAGTTTTTACATGCTTAAACGTAATCGAAAAAAACGGCATTGTAGGTAATTTTCGTGGCGATTTTGATGAATTTTAAAATTGAATTTCGTTGTGGCCTTGCGGTTCTATGTACGGATTTTCATGTACGAGGATGGAAGTTCGATTCCAGCGCAGGCCAAAAAAAGGTACCAATGTGACTATTTCAAAGTTATTTGTACTGTTTGTATGAAAATTAATATTCTGAGGAAACCTGGAAAATTTTGGAATCTGGGATCGCCAATCCGCAGTGAGCTAGCGTGGTTATTAGCGCTCAAACCTTCCCTACAAGTGAAGATGCCTTTATCCATTTTAGGCGGTATGAATATGAATGTTATAAATGTAATATTTAATACCAACACACCTAAATATGAAGCGCATTTCGGTAACACCCTATAAAAAAGATACATAGAATCAAAACAAGTTTTCAAATCCAAAACGAGTCGACATGAACTTTATAATTGTTATATAATTTGACCTATTCACGTAACCTGTCTATTTACGATAATACTGACCGCAGGCGCAAGCACGCCGCTGCAAGGTTATATCCAACGCTGTCAATTGTCACATGTGTCATTCTTAGAACGAACTGCAAACAATAATCAACTGTAAGCAATAGATTTAGGGTTGAATTTCTAATAATAATAAAATCTGCATTTGAAGACCAAACGCACTGACCTTGTCAGGTGGTATCAGAATTATTACTTTTAATTATTAAATCGTGACGTGTCTGTCATTTATGGGTAGTGGACTTAGTGTCAAGGTTACGTTCGCTGCATAATTGTTTATTTTGCTTATAGAAGAAGTCTTCCTTATTAGTTTATTGCTTTGCATGAGTACAGTTAATTGGTGCGAATTATTTTTTTATAAAATCTTACTTTGAAACGTTTTTATAACTGTTAATACCACATAGTTTACTGTCTCTAAAATTGATATAATTTTTAATTACTACATTATTAAAACAACACATAATATTGACAAGTAACATCCCAATTAAAATAACAATAAACTACATTAGCATGACAGTAACAGCTATTGTAACCTCACCAATGTCAAAGGTCACGATGACAATTCTGCTAATAATATTATGCAATAAGGTGACAGCTGTGTTAATGAAAAATCTCTGTTTACCTACGCCTTATGAGTCAATAGGAAGCGTGACACTTCAAGTGGGAGTAACACTGAGATACTTTGTACTTGAAGTTGTTCGTCAACTGTTTTTCTTGAAATGTGTCATGAATTGACATTAGTAGGAATGTGGGTTGCTTTTGTTTAAAGGACGAGTTGGGAGGGTGAACTTGTCTTGTCCTCAGTATAAGGAAGAAAGAAGGACCTCGGTGGGTATTTGAATGAACCGCCGGGTTTTCTCCAAGGCCAACAACGATGACTTATTTAAAACTTGTCTTCTGCTTTTATACCTACTTATCATTTCTGACTTTTCTTTGACACTCAGCTATTCATCTTCTACGTAAAACAAATCTATACTTACTGTCATACCAAAAACATAATATATTAGTTTTGCTTCAACATATAAGCAATGCACTTATCTAAATCGCGCTAAAATCTTTTGCAGCTCATATTCATTTGAATATTCAATCGATACATTCACACCTGCATCACACGGCCATTCCATTAATTCTAATTACCGAAATAGAGCAGCGTTTCAATAAGAGCAGGAAGCTGCATTAAGCTAATATTAAATGTTAATTACATCCCAAGAACGCCCGACAAAGGTCACGTCGCTCAGATGTTTCTAAATTTGAATTTAATAATTAAGTATTTTAAATTGTGAAATATAATTTTAAATTAGATACAGAGATCCGCTACTAATAATTAGAAAAATACTGTTGCAGTTGTGGAAAAGAGACACCGCTCTACATCGTATAGAGCGTTGTCTTGCTCTCACAACTGAAACAACCTTACTCTAAGACCTAGTAGTAAGGACCTAGTACTAATGTATCGTATAAATGTATAGGTACTAATTCGTATTACCTAAGTAGGCACGTCTAGCAAATGTGAGCGGTCAGCCTTTCTACTATCCTTGCTGATTTGGTAATAATAATGCTGGCACAATATAATGATGTTCTTATCTTATTTATACAGATAATCTATAATATGATCAAATAAATAAGCATTGTAATGAATACTGCATTGTGCTTTGTGAGCATAAATAAATGTCTGAAACCTATCGCTCTACTGTGGTATAGTCCAACAAATCTAAGAAGTACCGTTTGACGTTTCATCATTTTCAAACCGAAACAACTTTGTTCATGCGTACAATACTCAGTTTCGACAACCTTTGTCATAAAACCATGAATTTAGAAAGATTTTATTATTGTATCTAAAAATTTTCAATTTTTAATATCCTAGTTTAATTGAAAACTTTCAAACAAAGCAAAATAACACATATTTACATAGTAAATAATTTCTAATAGTTCTATTTTTGACCTCATTGCAAAGTCACGTAGTTAGGTCACTGCTTGTAGTGTTGTGACCCTTCAGATACACTTGTATGCGAAAAAATCGATTACATATATGAAAAATCGAATGTATTACTTTCAAATTATCAATTGACGACACGTTACTGCGCGACCGCATTATGCACTTAATACATAGGTACCCTAAAATAAATTACGACTTCGACAGAGACGTACACTTTGATAATTTCATAGATAATCAACTAGTCATTAATTTAAATGACGATGATGACGAAGACGATGACGATTCTAGTACTAGTAGTGTATAAATAAAATATACTAAACATAACTTATATTTCATTATGACAATTGATCTCTTAAAATTCGGACATTATAGTAATCGATCTCATAAAAATCGGATATTATAGTAATCGATTTTTTTACTCCCAACTCTATTATCCTATTTGTCATAACTGTCAAACGGTACTTCTTAGATTTGTTGGACTATAATTCTAATAAGTATGTATTTTGTATATTTATTAATCGAAAATATACTACTGATTTATTAAAGGAAATTCGACTTTATTTAATAAGCACGTAACAGATATGTCTCAATAAACTAAAGTTGATCAAAAGAGTATTTGTCGAACAAGACGCTGAATCTCATTTAAACAAATCTTTTTGAAATACATTGTACCAGGAAAACAGACAACTGAAATACTACACCCTATTTCTTTAAAGAAACCCAAGAACACAACCAACTATGTTTACAAGATACACAATTAAATCAATTAGCTTGCCCTTCATAAACCTTTTCTGTACTCATTACGCGATACTGATATTTTAATTACCAATTTAAGCACGTATTTATCAACGATCGTATTACAATTCTTGAGCGATCGCGTCGCGTAACATTTAAATAGCGCGATGGCGTATTCATGCGTGAGGCCGTTGTGCTGCCTTGTATTGACAACCGACACTTGTCATTATTTATGATACCCTGGTACTTCGACACTGGAAGTTTATTGTTGGATTGAGTAAAATACTGCACTCAGACACGGTTGATGTATCTTTTGTGACAATTAAGGAATATTGAACGATCGCATGTTTGAGTTAAAATTATCATAATGTAAGCCTATTGGTAGATCAATGTTTAGCTGTGAGTTAACACCAGCCTGCAAATGTCCTAACCCTGGGCAAAGATCTCTTCTTTTATAGAGAAGAATTAAGAAGCATCAATCATCATCTTGAACTGAAATTACTTAAATAATAGTAGCGTCAAGACATGCTGCGCCGACCCCAAATAATAATTGGGATAAGGGCAGGGGAATGCAGTAACGTCAAGATTCCGAAAATCGCCATGAACGTCTGAGAAAGTTAATTCATAAGTTTAATTTTAAAAGCATGTCATGTATTCTAAACCTTGTCACTTCACCTATGTATCAAATAATAAAGAGTCAGTCGCTACTATCAATGTCAACATTACCAATATTAATCCTGTCTTTATTATAATTCGTCCATACATCAGGTACCCCGTTAAAATGCTGAGCGTGTGAAGCCGTTGGGATTTTCCGTACGGAATTCCTCTGGAGCGGAGTTCATTTGAATAAGGTAATTCCTAGTTCCTTGAAGGTTAATCGTATCCTGGTTTACGTACAGTTAGTGTCGCAAGTCATATTTACACATCCCTGGATACATGTTTAACGAATTTGTAAAAAGAATTTCGAACATTCGACTCATTACGTAAAGAGCTTGTTTTTTCAATAACCTACTTCTGAATTTTATGCAGCCCTGGTACCTCTGTTTTCAGGACCAGTTGGTTATCAAATTACGTCTGGAATTATCATGGCCTTTTTACCATGGCTATCATAATGCCGCCCTTAGGTGTCATGCTTACTATCTATGTCTTTATGACTGGACAATCGAGTGAAATGTAGAGACACATTAAGATATTTTAGAACGTATCTTAGCTTAGTATCACTTACCTTAGTATCGATCTTGTATAAAGATGTAACATAGTGTTGAGAGTTAAATCAAAATTCCAGAAAAAAAATACAGGTAAAATGTTATAAATTTGAGATTTTAGTGTTTAGTAAACGTTACTTCCATTGAAAGATCCTTACACGAAGGTATTCTCGCAACACTTTCTACCAGGAAAACATAAGCACAAAGATCCAATTACAATAACAATCGTCTTCCATTTTGGAATCCTTCCTCGTTCGCCGGCGTCCTGTTCGATCGTCATACATATTCATACATGTCCATACATTTACAAGTGTTTGTTAATCTCGTAATCAGTTCGGGACTGGTTTTATCTAGTTCGCTGTAAAGTCGTGGGCTTGCTAATGAGGATACTAAAGTTTGCGTTAACAATGGCAGTACGACAAGCTACAAAAGCATTTTTTGGAGTAAAGTTTTGACATACTGGACAAATAATTTGTTTAAAATTAAGTCCATGAAAAAGGAGAGCCTAAATTCTATCAGGATGATATACTGTATTCAAGAATGACACTTACCTATGTACCGTTCTTGGGAAGGCCTTTGCCCAGCAGTGGGACATTACAAGGAAAAAAAGAACGACACTGAATAAAACGTCAGACACCCTAAAATTGTCATACTGTCTTTGAGTTTATCACATAAAATGTAGAGACAAATTATCATTCTAGAATATATACGCTCAGAGCACCGCAAACATCGTGTAATTTTAAACTATACCTAATTAAAAAATAATTATCGCAAACTATTTCCGGAATACTATACTCAGGAACTGCAAATGCCTAAAACCATACCCAACCTTTGATAAGACCTTGAATCTCTTACCGTGGGTGTTGAGAGCAGCCGCCACAACATAAACATTCTCGCTCATCAGCACTCGGCTCTCGGGCCCACGTACAGCGATAGTTCACGAGGTACGTGACAGGTGGCGCCTCTTACTTCATTGACGGAATATTAAAGATGTTAGTTTCTTCCAGAATGCTTTAAGATAGCCTTTACCCGTTTAGGCTAATGTTATTGCAAAAGAAAACTTGTTCTTTGAATTTATGACAGCCTGGTACTTTACACAGGTAAAGTACTCACTAATTTTGGAGAAATTTGATTTATGTGTGATTTTAATTAACGAAAGAATTATTTGTTTTAGATGAAATTGATTTAGAGAACTAATTTAATACGCTTAAGTTAAATATTTAATGTTAAATCTACGTAGCGTTAAGAATTTGCTCAGTAATAAAATCACGTGCAAAAACCGTCATGAATGACTTGGTTGCGTGATCTCGTCAAATTAAATATGAATAGTGAATGAATCAACATTCTAAGGACGAGTGTACTTCAAACCGTTCAAGAATGATCGGAAAGATAACAAGTATAATCACAATAATACGGTATAACTACGTAATAAGAATGAACTGGGAGATAGGTACGTAGATTATTTATTTTCTCCATAGTACCTATATTGGTAACTAAAAAGTTAAAAGGCACACGAAAGGTTACTAAAAGAATGATAACATTTTAGAAAACATAGTAGAAGGTTTGAATACTAAATGTGCCGAAATATCCTTTAATTTAGAACATATTTCCAGGTAAGTTAACAAAAAGATATTTTCGATAAAGAGACAGTCTGATTGTCGCACCCTTTGCTGTTATCTAAGTAATTCTACTGTGGTCGCAGTAAACAAGAAAAGGCGCAACAAACTCCCCGGCAAATTTTGAGCTTCATCAAAATGCATACCAATAGGGAAAGCTTCTTAAACACAATTAAATCCTATAATTCCTGCAAATCTAACCAATATCGCCAATACCAAAGTATGATCAACTTGTAAGTAATGGAGTAAGTGCGCTCGCGCAGGTTGCGCGGTGACGTCACCGTGTCACCTTGCCGCGCCCACGCTCCACTGCAATCATTTTATTTATAACCAGACCATATTCCACATACACTCCAGGCAAACAACTTTCAACCTTATCTTGACGACTTTAGGATTATGGTATAAGCATAGCGATAATTTATGACCGAACCATATTTGTTTTGCTGTTCAGGTATTCGATTTTCGATCTTATGTTTGAGATGTTTAGATTGAGTGGGTGTCTAAGTTAGTTTGGTAATAGTAAGTAGTGTAGGAAGACGATCTATGAGGCATCTTCAGTTTTAACATATCGCGACTTAAGTAATAGTTTGACCAACACTTTGGAATAATTTTCTTATTAATGGCGTCTGGTTGATCCATCTAATACTTTCTTAAGCCTGTCTGTTTCTCCATTAAGTATGTATGTATTCTGAAATCTCCACAAATGGCTCGACTTATAATAACCAGACACAGGCGGTAAAATCCTTAAATTGCTAAACAAGGTATGCTGAAAATAAACGATCCAAATTACGAAAAACAAATGACTGCCCTTTATCTTCTACCAACCGTATTTGGGCATGCACAAGAAACTAGACTGGGACAAACCAAGAAGAACTTTTATTTTTACCTCCTAGCCAATTGATGCAGCATACTACCGACAGGACTCAAACCTGCGACTCCAGTCGCATTACCGACTAAGCTACCGAGGTCATTGTACGAGAGTTTAAATTTGCTCACCTTATCGTGTCATGTCTTAGGTTAAAATTTTTTCATCATATTTAATTGCAAATATTATCCGATCTGTGCAGTTTACGTATTAAAATAATAATGCGACAGACAATTGTCAACTGTTTACCTTCCCATGTAAGGTGACGGCATTATGCCTTGAACGGTACCGGTCTGTTCTAATGCCTTATTTAGTCATTGTTTAGTTTGTTTACTCTTCGTACTGACTCCTGGTTAAGCCTGTTGCAGTTGTGGAATAATAATAATTTAATAGGGCAGGATGGATGGCCCCTTAATAGATGCCCCATCACATTTTATATTCAAGTTCTCAACAAGGCCTCTGCATGTTAGACCCGTGTCCCCGTATAAACCTTTACAAGGTACCGGGTTTCTACCCTTGAAGTTAGCCCGTGAATTCAAAGAGATACAAGTAACAATTTAATCACCGAAATCATACATGAAAAGAGAACTCATTATACACGGAAGCGAGACGTTGGACTATACGGTGTAGAGCGGTGTCTCTCTTCTAAAATTGCAATTAGGGTGGGGGTAGTTGTAGGCTCTCGGGTTTTATGAAGTCTTGTGACAAAAAACTGATATTACTATGTTATGTATGGTTACTTTATTGCATAAAGTGAAGTAAACTGTACTACTTATATAGTTTGAAGTCTAATAGAGAGTTAATTTATTAAGAATTTAACAGGAAAGAAAGTAATATTCGTCATCAGGGAAACACGATATTTCGTTTCTACAAGTCCCGTGACTTGTAGAATAATAGTTATAACTCATAATTTTACCTATTCAATGAGAGCTTTTGTTAGTTATCGTACAACTAGTATTTGCAGCTCTACTATTTTTTGTCCCATAAAGAGATCGACCCACTAACCCGTCATCATCATCATCTTCCTGTCCTTATTCCATTTTACTTGGGGTCGGCGCAACACGTTTTTTCCTTCCATTTTTCTCTATCAGACGTCACACTATCATTTACTCCTTTTTCATTTTTTTTATTCATATCGTTCCTTACACAATCCATATCGACCCTTTAACCCATCGCGAAGTGATAATTGGCGTAATTACCATATTATTATACCTCTTTGCTCTCCGCACTGTCTACTTAAAACAAGTAAAACCAAAGACCACCCGAAAAGGTCAGCATTAACAAGTATTACGGTTCATTGTACAACGATGCCATTAAGGGCACGCCTACCTATTTAAGCTGGGCACCTATCATCACCTCTTAAAGTAACATTAATACAGTTGTGGAAAAGAGACGACGCTCTATGCCGTGTATAGTTGCCTCTCTTTTCCACAACAGGCGAAGACGCGGCTGTAAGATACAGAACTACGTTCACTCAACAAAAAATAAAAATGTTTATAAATTATGTTCATTTAAAACTACACTCAAACATGGTACTAAGTGAACCTGATGCTGTTAACATTAATATATGGGAAGTGCCTGTACTATGAACGCTTGAAGCAGGCCTGTTGATATTGTGGAAGGGAGACAGCACTACCCTGTAAGGACACTGTCTCTTACACGACAAAATTGTATTTCATTTCAAGAGCTCATTGCAAATGTATGGGTGCAGCTTCCCATTATAGTACGAAGAAGAAGAACCTATCCTCCGTTGTCCACAATTTTTGTCAAGGAAAAGATATTTATGTTTACATAGTTAATTTTTTTAGATAGATTTGTACTAAGTGACGTGAGTGACGAGTAATTTTTTGACCTATCACTTATCGGGCAGAATACCAAATTAAGCAGTGATAAGAGGAGGAAGGAAGTGGAAATAGGCTGTATACGCACTAGCGACTGCCGCCGTACTAACTTATAAGTCGAAGGATATTGGATACTTGTGTATCCATGACCATTTCTTAAACTCCATAGTGCGGGCTAAGGAATCCTTGTGTCGCGGGGGTTTCACACATATTCAGAGAGACACCCAGGCTCAGAACGAGCATTTGCGAAACGCACAAATTTTTGTCCTAAGCGGGGTTCGAAGCCGCGACACAGTGGTGATTGCTGTGGTGACCACTCAGTTATTCATGCAGTCATACTAGTTAATAAAATATATTAAACTAAGGTCAAAATATCAATTAATTAATTGAAAGAACTAAATGACGCATCCATGTAGTTGTACAAACAAACGCTATGGTATGCATACAAATAACTACGTCGTTTCATTTATCCATCCAACTCAAACAATGTCGTCAACTTGTACAATGTATATCATAAATTAAATACCCATAATGTACATATATTCCCAGCAGGTGATCCAATCAGTCAAGAGACCGTATCTGGCGAAACGAGAGACAAAGAGAAATTCCACATATAGGCACTTCTTAGGCAGAGAAACATACCAATAAATTTACATTATATAGCAAAAAACTGAGTTAAATTACTTTATCCGCGTGGGTATAACGAGCCAAGGTGACAGAGTGACGGACCAATCAGGAGTCGGAATGAGAGTGACGTCATTTGTCTCGCGCCCACTAAGATTGGATTCGAATGATTCGTTTATGGTAAATGAAGTAGTGGAAACGACTTTTAAGGTATTGGGTTAGCGTTGTATTGATTGTTTAAAAACAGAAAAATTGTTTAAAAAAGCATTTTAGAGGATTATGGATCTTAAGCTCTGATTTATTGAATCCATTTTTGATTGCATTAAGAAGCTATCAAAATGTCATAGAACTCTATCATTTACTTGGTAGAACTCCAAAACGTCTTTATATCGATCTAAAAGATTAAAAATAAGTTATGGCTCATGAGCTAAGTCATGTGCACGATCATCTGTGTCTGGGTGTAATTTATCTATAATATGTATATATTTAGAAATATATAAGTATGTTTATCAGCTGTCTGATTACCATAACACAAGCTCTGCTTAGTTTGGGATCAGATGGCCGTGTGTGGATATTGTCCCAAGATATTTATATTTATTTATTTTAAAGTTCACTCTATTCCAATAGAATTTTCCTTTTTTCGACCAAAACCCACTAACTTAACATCCGCAATATTTACCTTCTTTCATCACAGATCACGACACAACCCAACCTTGCTAATACCAAACCACGTATATCCATAAGAATAACATATTCCAAAGCCGTAGGATGTAATGCTCTATGAGATCAGAATGTCAAATGGCGTGAACAGGAGCTACTGAATCATAAAGCTTGCTAACTCCTCCCACGATCTTGTTCATTATGTTCTAAGAAATTGGGTTCGAAATGTCTGAATGTTATCCGTGCTATCAGAAGGGATTGCGGTAGCTTGTGGTCGTGTAAAAGCAGGATGGTTGTTACCCTTCCCTTTTTACCCGACTGCCGCAGAAAGGAGGGTAGGGTTTTTCGACTGCCGAGTCTGCTGTCGCATGACAAGGTGAAAGAGGTCCCTCGATATTTGTATCTACTCTTCTTCCTTCTTACCCTTCTATCAAGTCCCTGTTCACAATAAGGTTGGATGCCATAATGCCTCTAGTTGAGTACCAGGAGAGAAGAAAGCGTAGAACAGTAGACCTATTAATATTCATATTCAAAGAGGTGGCAGAAGTTAGACATAAACGGTCTTATTCATAAAAAGTTATCACACATCTGTAGGCTCTCTATACTACTCTATAGTACGATTGTCAAAAAATGTTATTCATAACAGCATTTTAGCGGTAATCAGTTCTATAAACATATCATAAAGTTATAGAGCCGAGTACCCTACTATAACAGTATTATAAGGTCTCAAGATAGCCGATTCTAAACAGCTGATTAATAAGACAGCTCGTTTTGACAAGTGTCAAGAATGTCAATTTCACATTTGTAAACAGTCTCATAGTCCTTGCCTCCTTGGTTAATTTTACGTATTTCCTATTTTTAATATTTACACAAGTTATAGTCCAACAAATCTAAGAAGTACCGTTTGACAGTTATGACAAATAGGATAATAGGGTTGGGAGTAAAAAAATCGATTACTATAATATCCAATTTTTATGAGATCGATTACTATAATATCAGAATTTTAAGAGATCAATTATTGTCATAATGAAATAAAAGTTATGTTTAGGTTATTTTATTTATTCACTACTAGTACTAGAATCGTCATCGTCTTCGTCATCATCGTCATTTAAATTAATGACTAGTTGATTATCTATGAAATTATCAAAGTGTACGTCTCTGTCGAAGTCGTAATTTATTTTAGGGTACCTATGTATTAAGTGCATAATGCAGTCGCGCAGTAACGTGTCGTCAATTGATAATTTGAAAGTAATACATTCGATTTTACGTATATGTAATCGATTTTTTCGCATACAAGTGTATCTGAAGAGTCACAACACTACAAGCAGTGACCTAACTACGTGACTTTGCAATGAGGTCAAAAATAGAACTATTAGAAATTATTTACTATGTAAATATGTGTTATTTTGCTTTGTTTGAAAGTTTTCAATTAAATTAGTATATTAAAAATTGTAAATTTTTAGATACAATAATAAAATCTTTCTAAGTTCATGGTTTTATGATAAAGGTTGTCGAAACTGAGTATTGTACGCATGAACAAAGTTGTTTCGGTTTGAAAATGATGAAACGTCAAACGGTACTTCTTAGATTTGTTGGACTATAACACATTTGTAATTCAAAATGCAAGCTATACAAAGCTTAGACGCTATTGAAGCGATTGTACAGATTGGAAACCGTCCGCTTCGTAGAAAGGTGTACGGAAGTAGGAGCAACCTATTTTCTTTGAATGATGAAGACTTCCGGAAACGTTATCGCTTTAACAAATCAACGGCAACTTTCATTATTAATCTTATACGTGATGACTTGAAATTAGATCGTAGAGGTTCGGGTACGCCACCTGAAGTCCAGGTTTAGTTGATTTTAGTTTTTCATAGCCAAGAAAATAATACTTAGTACGTAATAATGTCTATGGTCACACTTAATCGGTACGTTTATACGGTGTGATCGCTGACAAGTCAGCCAACTTCATAACAATGGCAACATTATGATTTATAAACTTATATTAGCAACACTTTAGTTATAGAAGGTTTATGTAGCGTTTATGAATAGACATTTTTATAGAACGTTTTATAAGCTTATCGAGCATTTTAACTAATGAATGTTTAAAACCTTCGATAAGCTTTTTTTATGAATAAGACCGAAACTCTTTTAACGATTCTGAAATAGGTAGTAGGACTTAAAGAAAGCTGCATCTACTACAACAAAACTTAGCGGTGATTTACATTGAATTACATTAAGTTTACCCAAAAACCTCACATAACAGTACTAAATCCACGTTTCAGAAACAAATGGAACATTATCGGTTAAAACAATCGCTCACAATACTGACACGCGAATGTTTTATAGCCAGCATTATGATAAGAACCTCCTTAATATTCTCGCGGTCAACATTTGGACACACTCGTAAAATGTACGTGGAGCCAAAATGTACGTGTTTGTACTAACGACGAATTACAAGTACTTGGGGCTATTTAACTGCCTATTATGTGTTTGTATTTTATGTTTAACACATTTTAGTGGGTATGGTCAGCAAAGACGATAAACAAACGAAGATTTATTAACTGCCTAAAATCTAGGCATCTATGAAATTAATATTCAGTATTTTTCAGTAGAATTTTGGTGTTGCAGCTGTTTTGTTTTCCAGTGCCTATACTAAACCCTTGTTTTAGGAAGGCTGATCAACTGAATCTACTGTCAAATCAGTTGATAACAATATTATGATTGGTTGATCATAAAACTTACAGCCAATCACAAAGCTTAGTATTGTATATTCGATTGACGATAGACCATTTTTTGTGTTAAGCAGCGTTTGAGAAACCAGGGTTTAGTTGTATATGATTGTGGGTACTTCTCAGATTTCGTGCAAATCGCATGTCCGGTTAATTATTTACGATTTTAAGTACGTAATGCGAACTAATATTTTTGCATGTTGTAGTTATAACTATAAGGTATACTTGCTGCAATAGGTATAGTATGATTATGGTTAAATCAATTTAAAAAAAAAAAACAAAAAACTGGTCAAAATTTCATTCCCTTCAGTGTCCTTTTTATAATTTTAAGCAAACACATTAAAAACAAGCCTCATCTATAAGCTTTAATTCTAAGTGGTTACTTTTCAAACCTTAGGTATTTCATTAGGAATTAAACTTGATATTTATTTCATAAATATGTACTGTCCCTGACGTTCCCGAAATAAAAACAATTTTCCCAAAAAAAAAATTGCATTACCTTCAGCATAAACAAACCATCAAAATATTATAGTTTATTTTAGTGCTATGGGTACAGCTCCCATAGCAACAGTCTCGCGCACACGCCGCCAATCGCCCGAGAATCAGTGAAGAGGATAAAATTTGCCCAATTTTCTGTAATGCTCGTGTAATTATCGTGATTAGTGGTTTCCACAATTTATTATCTAATTACCTTCATTTAAATTTAACGGTTAGTTCTCATCTTTTTATTTTGGGATTAGATTTAATAGACTTGTTGATATATTTCAATACCTAGAAACTTCTATTATACAAATGGTGTGATTATTAAATGCATAATATCCAAAAAAGTTATTAAATCTCATTACCCTCTAATACATTACCATCAATTACCTTCAGTTTTTCAGTTTCACTGAAGTGAAAGTTATGTAAATGGTTCTAAAATATAGATATTTAAGAAGGAAAGAAGAAAAGAAAATTAAGTGCATTATAGATATTATGACACCTAGAAATCAAAGACTACAGCGAAAACGGTGGAAAGTGAATAGTAAACATTGCTTAGAAAACAAAAAGAAAAACAAGAAAATTAGTGAGGTGTTGATTCTTGAGCATCGACGAGTAATTAAAATCACTAAATAAATACATTGTGATGACATACTAGTTTTTTTATTGATTTCCAGCTATATTTACTCATTACTTTCTTGAAAAATATCATTACCAGATGTACTCATTTCATTACCTTCAGCGAACATAAATTTATTTTATCAATATCTTTATTAATTATGTGTGGAATGACATATAAATCGCTCAGTAAATATAAATTTATTATAGGTTTGAGTTGACATCAGAAAAATAAACATTTTTTATATTCTCACAATTGCATCCATTTTGCACGAAATCTGAGAAGTACCCTTGTATGCAGAAATTTTGTAGGTCAAAGAGTATTTCTGACTTTGTTGCTGACTGTATATGAACTGAGGTTAAGGAAAACAGCGGTAAAGTCGACGGTCGAACTTGACCGTGTTTGTGAACCGCTTCGTCTAATACTTGCGAGTATTTCTGACAAATTTTGAAGATACTACACTTGGTACTACATTTAAAAAAAAACGTGTTCCGCCGACCCCAAGTAAATGGGATAAGGGCAGGAAGATGATGATGATGGGCCTACATTTGATACGCTTGGTATCCAAAATAGTTTTGGTTGGTAAATATTGAGTTAAGAAATAGAAAACTGTTATTAAATAATTTGACCAAACGTAAATAATAGTACCCCATTATTTGAACACACAAAACCCACAGATGAACATGTCGAAAAATACATATTATGACTTCAACGTGCTTTATTAAAACACCACTTTGTGAGTTAATACGTATCAATAATTATTTAATTTTTAATTAATAGTCTTTGTAAAAACTAGCCAACAGTTTATAAAAGTAATATACAGTCAGCAACAGAAATTGGTTAACACAGTAAGATTTTCAAAACAACTGTACAGGAACGGATTGTGTTAGTCAATATCTGGAGCCTACCAACGTCACTTAAAGTAATATTATTGCAGTTATGGAAGAGAGACGCCGCTCTACAACATATAGTGAGCTGTCACGCTTCCACACCTACAATCAAATTTCTGTAACCACTGGCGGTAGGCTATCAATTGCTCGCTAAGACCATGCTCAAGCGACCTCAAACTCTGGTTTAGGCAACAGAAGGGGCCCGGGGTGTTTTTAGTCAACAGGAGCCCGACATATTCCCACGCTGTACCCTCGGCGAGGGTTGAAGTAATCAGCTTTTCACCCCGGAGAACAAAACAAATGCCCATCAGTTATTGACTGTACAGGAAATACAATTTATGATACAAATCGATTAATGACCATTTGTAACAAAGAAATAATTGACTGATACCTATTTAGGAAAAATAATTACGTCCATAATTGATCATAATATACTTGTGCCAATTAATATCATGTGTGGAAATAATATGAATTGCTCAAACACTGACAAATTGCAAAACATCAATAATTTGTTGTATTGTGAGAGTCGTTGCTAAATGTTGTTAGACAATAATACTAAGATGAATCTGATTAATATTAATAGTGTGGTGTCTTAATGTATTGACCAAACTATTCAACAGGATATAATATTATACTTTAGCAAACGTTTTTTTTCGTTAAACAGTAAACACGTTTTCACTAGGTAACAGTATAGAATGTTATTTGTCCTTACATATTCCAAGTTCCTTAAAATAAACATTTAATATCCACATAGTTAACTTCACCTTTTTGTTAACTCGGTTAACATCTCAATTGAATGTATAATACCCAGCAGATAATCATCGATCAAACATAATTACAACTGCCCAAGGGTGCGCTAACGAGATAAGGCTAATTAACTATTCGTAACATTAACTATGATTAAATACCCGCCATTTTTAATTCTGCTCAACTTTTAAATATACGAGAGCAAATGGCGTTGAACGAGGAGTAAGTATTAAAATTTTGTAAGTTTAGAGCAAAAAATTACAGTTTACTTAATATATTATTTTCCTTTCACGTTTAATAATTCTAAAATTGGTCTTTCTCAATATAGAAAGATGATTGTCATCCCTCGGACTTTAGTAACCGCATAAGCGCATAGGGTTTTTCGGTTATACGAAGCGTAATACTTGAATCTTCATTTAAAGCTACACATCAAACCTTTCTCTACATAACAAGACTTGTCACCTTACCAATCACACGCTAAACACGTGACGTCAGACAGACAGACACACATTAGAGACAGAATAAACAAAACTGTTCCAAATTGTTACCGAGAGTTGCGCGAGCGCAATGTTGCTTTATCGAGCATTAGGGCTGTCACGACATCATGATGCTGTTAGGAAATGTATTGTGTAGGGATATGCGATTTAATTTAAATTAAAGTGATTATGGATTTCGTTTGTGTGATTTAGTTTTTGTATCTTGTGTAATGTGATTGTCAAATACGACGGTGAATGTTTGTGATATTTTTTGCTAACGTTGTATGTTAGAACGGGAATTAACGCGTAACTTGCATTTACCTTTAATGGCTTGATTGACGGCCTCCTTGCGAATATGTTTCTTAATATAATTTAACGACGCAACGCGTTAGTTTATAAGTTAGCAGTTTTTGCTGATTTTGCCACATAATAGTATAGATTTTTTTTTTATTTGGTTTGTTCCTAGGAAACCGGCTGGCCTAAAATTGCAAAATGAACGAGAAATGCCTTAAAAATGTAATACTCCTAGTGTAAAAGTTGTTATTGACAGCGATTTACAACTGTCAACTTTCATAACAGCCCTGCCGAAAATCGACATTTAAATACGGAAGATTAATATCCTGAACTGGTCAAAGGTAAAGAACCAAGCTCTTAATTTTAATTAAATTAACCAGGAAATGCCCTTGTGAAAAAAGAAATGTCAAAAACCATTCCAGTTTCCATTTCCTTAAATAGGCAACCCTATTTATTATAAAGGCCAAATTGTCACGAACGTTCCGAACGTTTAACATGTCCTTAGCTCTCTTTTAAATGAATTGCCTGAGTAATAATATGTCGCGCGGACAACGCTAGTCGTCTCTCCATTGCACGTCAAAGGTCACTGCAGTTTCAAAATGTACTCCTTGCGAGATATGGACGCCTGGTACTTAGTGTCTAATACAATGTCTATTTTAACCTCCAAAGTTCTAGATTTTTTAGGTATAGCTCTAGGATCCAGTTATCCAGACGAATGAAAAGAATAATTTAGTTTCTTTTTATTTACGAATTAGTTTGCATTCAGTAAATCTACAAAAGTGTAGCTAGCAGAAAAAATAAGATTTTTTCATCTATCATTAATGATTGATAGGCTGTTTCCGCTACTGATGCTCTTAATGAGGGATGTTTTTAAGAACCGTCTATCGGTTCGCTGTGTAATTTTTGAAGCCACTCTATTAGCTTTAAACACAAATCTTCGAATATAATATAAGGGTGAATAATGTTTATACTCATAAAACACACACAATCTTCAAACAGAAAACTTTCTTTGAATATTAAACGTTTTTCACCATCATAACTAATATCCAACAATATAGAACCTATCTTATTGCACATACCATCAAGCATAATAATAATAACATCCAAGTCACT
Organism: Chrysodeixis includens; assembly: GCA_941860345.1. Taxonomy (NCBI): domain Eukaryota; kingdom Metazoa; phylum Arthropoda; class Insecta; order Lepidoptera; family Noctuidae; genus Chrysodeixis; species Chrysodeixis includens. Next base: position 4,244,970 of record OW796112.1, on the reverse strand, counting down.
ACAGATAAGCGTCGGGACAAGTCACAAGTCCACCTGTACTGAAGGTCGGTGTCGTAAGAATCGCTCCACATACGTTGGCCAATTTCTGTTGTCTTAGTACACTCATTTGAATCTCTTTAGATCTAGGAGTGGCCGAGAATTGCTAGCTAGTGTATAAATAAATAGTTATATCGTACAAACACGATGTGAATATATTATGTGATAGGCAATAGGCATATTAAATTGCGTATTTACATAATTATTATTATACTTGTCTTGTAAGTCGTAGTTGAAGAGAATGAAGAGATTTGTTTGTTTGTTTAAACTGATTTATCTCGGCAGATACTGCACCGATTTTAATAGGACTTTTACTGGAAGATAGCTGTAGATTTTGGCTCATATTACTTATTAGGTTTTTTTCTATAAAAAAAGGGTTTCGTGTTAATCATGAAAAACCTATGATACTAAAACATGCGGACAAATTTGCGTGGGACAAGCTAGTAACAAAGATTGAAACTTGTTTTATCAACTATCAATAAGTTTGCGTTTGATCACGTTTCTTTGTTTTTAAAGATACTTTTTGCATGAAAATTAGCTTTTAATGTAGATTTGTTATTGATTTAGTATAGTTGGAAGATTAAGGGCAAAAAAGTACGATACACATTTTGGTATAATATGAAAGGATACAAATAGGTACTTTATTTGCATTCTTCACAATATACTAGGGTCAATATTAGGGTAAGACAATTGGAATTCCTATCAAAAGCAGGAGAGATCAGGATCAGGAAGCTGAGTTAATATTTATTTACCTAAACTTTATAATATATCGATATTAAACATATCGTGCTCGAGCTGCATAGTTGTGGTTAATGTCATTTTCAAACCGAAAAAAAAAAGTATTTTTTTGAATTGTAGCTTGGGCAATCTTGGCGTAGAGACAAAAATATTTGCTTTGAGGTTTGCGTAGGTTTCAACTTTACTATCTAGCAGATAAAGAAATAATACTTATCTGTATCTGCATTAAGTAACATAAAATTAAAATACAAATCACTTACATCTCAATATTAACTTTCAAGAAATACCAGGACGGCATGAGAGCCAGGAGTGCAGGCGATCAAGGCCTAGATAAGCCCCACACACCCACATACCATGTTTCTTAAAGATGATTGACGCGGCGCGCAGGCACGTGCAGAGCTTGCAACTATTATACTTTGATATCTTCATCAGTTATGGGAGCCGTGTACACTTATGAATGACTAGAAGGGACTTTATTAATTACAAATACAAAAATATTGGTCTAATAAAAAGTCTAAGATGACCGCAAAATTTGAAAGGTGATTGATGTTAAATCCATCTTTTTTTATTTTATATTGTAATCCTATGATTACACTCTTCTGCTATCGCTAGGTATAAAATATCACTAATTTGTCTAGTTTTTCCCCTTACGTCATTCGAGTCATCTCCAGTCGTCATTATACGTCACAAGTATTTAATGCTAATAAATCTATAAAGTCTTATTTCGTTTCAAAGAGACAAATTCTTATTTACAAAGAACTAGGTACTTACAAAATTAATACGTATTGCTCGCTAAACAGTAATAAAATGAGCAAAATATTTTACTTTAGTTCACTGTGACTCGACTCTAACAGATTTTTGACCTGACGGGCACTCAATCGGTCTCTGAACCCGATTTAACATTTTTAATTTTATTTGACCATTTTTTGTATCTCCCATACTAATGAGGTAAACTAAACATATGTGAGAAAATGTTGATTAGTTTTGTTGCCAAGTTTTTGCCTATAAAACCTTCTAAACGTTTTTTTGTTACATACTTGTGGTAATTTCAGATACATTGACCTTACTTACTAAATAAAGAGGTTTTATGACTCTAGAGTATTGAAACATTATTAGGTATCCCAAAGAAAAAAAACTATCGAAATTCGTTACTGAACCAGGTACCAGGGAGGCATAAATCAATATACGTATATTTGTGCACAAGTATTGTAAAACAGTTCGACTCGCGACCCCGCCGCCGCGTCAGCTCATGATTAAGGACTCCGGTTGGGTCCGAAACTAGTCGGGCTATCCCGATAAATACGCGTGAGTAAACCGTTATAGGTATATCTCTTAAATATGAATCATTCTCACGAAAGTTATTATAAAAATTGTAAAACAGAACTATATTTAGGGAATTAAACCTTTAAACTTACCTAAATAAGTCTCAAAAGCACTATTTCGTTCCTGGTCACTTCTATTTTATGAAAAATATTTGAAAAGATCTACATAAATGTGATAAAGATTCACAATATACACTTAATACATGTGTCACATCTCGTTCAATCATAACTCTGTGCATTCCTGATGCCCTGGTATTCACACGGTAAACGTCGCAGTCATTGTTGGCATTATCTCACGCGGCTTAATTACAATTGTTATGTTAATCACAATTAAATTAACATTTTAACTGACAGATCTGTTTACTGTCAGTTTCCGTTTAATTCATGTTTGTTTTTAAAACAAACAAGCCAAAAATTTATCAGAAGTACCTATTACGTACATTTAAAAAGCAAAGAATCACGATATTTTATTCTAAATTTGTTAGCAATTATTGTATAGTTTACGCTATCAATTGCTATCGCTTTGCTGTTATAAGCTACGTAATATCAGCGACATGATGAAATAGGAATGAGAATTAAGCCAGTGAATCAGTGACATTTGAAAGTATCTCGTATTTAAAGGTATTACCTGACTAATTTGTGCCTGATAAATGGAACGTCACTTATATGGAGATACTAGTACAAGTGTAGGGTTTACAACATCGTACTTTATTTAGAAAAGTAATACCTTATCGGGATTTTATAGCAGACTTAAAATTCTATCCGTCAGTGTATTTAAAAAATGTTACATTCGTACAGCCACGAGCAAAAACATGTACAGTGTACGCTCATTAAACAATTGAAGTTTAAGTCTTAAATGATTTTTGATATTAGCTTTCTTCTTTTCTTGTTTACAATGTCAGGAATATTCAATAACAGCTTTAAAAATTTCACTTAAGGAATATACCGCAACAGTTTGGTGGAGTGTGCATGTTTTTGCTCGTGACTAACACATATTTCTGGCTTTTTAGGTAGGTAATACTTAGCTTACGATCATTATACACAAATGATGCAATTTGCCTGTATTGGCGTAGGTAACATAAGCCATAAAATATTTATACGAAAAAAATTACATACACGCCTTTCTTATAATTTCACATTACTGGCAATGAAAACAAGTTTAAAACTCGGATAATAATTACTCCATTATTTATAACACAAAATCTTACTCCGTACAAAATTTTCTAAGTCACAAATTGAGTAAAATTCTTTGCAATCAAATAAACTTTAAAATCTTAAGAAACTTAACATACTAACCAATTTTACGTGACATTGGTGTTATATAACATTACTAGTATATTCGCAATACGATAATTTGACGAGACATCGCTTGTGTTGTGCAAACGATTATTGGTAAAGATTACTGAATACTGGTACTTACTACTTTCAATCAAATTTAAAAAAAATACCGGATTTCCCGAGACTGATTCGTGCAAGTTTGGCTGATAGTAACTGTTATTTTTTTTCTTCAGTTGGGAATGTTTTTCTCTCTCACTATTTATCTCTCACTTATTATCTATGAAAGTAAATACCTAATCTAATACATAAAAACATTACGAGATGATAGTACGGAACCCTTCGTGCGCGAGTCCGACTCGCACTTGGCTGGTTTTTCTTATATTATGACGACATTAGTTCCAATTTCGGCCGCGTGCCAAAAGATCCTTGTAGCACTATATTGTATTTTCCCCTTTGAATAGCAAACGGTACGGAATTATGAAATTTTGAATTAATAAGGTTCTTTATAATCTAATAACTGGAATAATAAAGTTGTTTATTATCAGAGATAGTTGTTTCGAATTAGCATGTCTGTGTATAATTTGTATAATATGCAGGTGAGATTTTTTTGTCAAAAATGCAGTTTTATAGGTTTAGAAAATGTGTAACAGGATCTATATTTCGAAATAGTTACATAAGTGAGGTATTTAAATGATTTAAGATTTAACATCTGCATGATTTTATTTTCTTTTCTTTCTTAACACATTCGCTGCGTTACGGCAAGTATTTTGCCGTATTAGACGGTCAGCCAGTGCGACAGCTCGGTGTCCTTGTTTTGCGCGCGGTGCGGGAGTGATCTAACTATGTTCCCGTACGTGTAGGAAAGAGACAGTGATCTTTTTAATATTATTGCTTTTAATATAATAATATTGTACACTAATAATATACGGCAAAATAGTTGCCGTAACGCACAGTACGGTAAGTATTTTTATTCAGTGCGGTACGGCGACTATCTTGCCGTACCCCCCCAACCCCGCGCCTTACTGCATGCGTCCGCGCGGCGCCTCAGTTTGCGTTAGTGCTGGCCGTATGGTTACACCGACGTTCTTAATATTTATTTTATTTCGTCAAATTAATGTTCCTAATATTGTGTGATCTCATTATAGATTCAAAAGTAATTATAATAATTTAGTACCTTAATATGGACCAAAATTTAGAAAATCCATTTTTATTAATTAGTGTATTTGTACTTAGTATGTACATGTGACTGCTTTTTATTTTTATGTTTAAATATTTTTGAAATTGCCGATACTTGCAAGAATAATTATTATGTTGACTAATTAAGAAGAATTATGTTGATTTATACACTGTTAAATTTTAATTTTGTGTCTATAATAAAGAATATATTTAAAATATCGATTGTTATTTCAGAAGTAAACCCCATCACTAGATTTTTTTCACTTCTATGCTATACGGCATATATATTGCCGTGAATGACTGGTTTTGTAAAATCTCTGTATCTTTCGAAATATCATAGAGAACCCGAGGCTACCGCAGCTAGGTATACACGAGGAGGTAGCCTATCGATTTGTCAAAAAAAACCATTGATATGGGGAGTTTCCACGTCTGTATGGTCTTTGAAAGTCAGGTGTCGGTACGGCAAAATAGAGGTCGTAACGCATAGCAGGAAATATAGATACGGGCAGTATTTGTCTCGTACCGCACTAGTAGTAGGTTTAAATCCAATGCTGCCGCATCAAAAGTGTTAATATTGTAATGAGGAGAAATTGTAGAAAGACGTTAGGATTTAGATTTTCAAAATTCGACAGTTCTCTTTTTTTTGTTAAATACATTTTTTTTAAATTAAGACCTTGACTTTCGAAATTCATTCTTTCTTTTCACATGACAAGCGATATTTCTTTAGCTGATCTAAATATCTTTTTCTTGGACTTCCTCGCTTCCTACTAGCTTTTGTTTTACTTCTATAATTTTTCATAAAAGATCGCCGTGACTATTTAACATTTGACTTTTATTATCCACTTTTTTAATTTTATTATTGCTTCAAACCTTTAAATTAACTTAAAAAAAAGCCTTAATAGTTTAAAATATAACAACAAATATGTTTACTACCAACAATATACTTACCAACTCTAAAACACCGAAAGCTTTACTCCAAAAGGTTGTATTAACATGTGATCGCATTATAAATACCACTTGTTGCCCAATTACTCTTGTTTTTACTTTTTACCAACATTGGAAGCTGACCCAAGGTTGTTTACTTTCTCTTGGCGATTTGTTCAGTACTTACAAATGTACTGTAGATGCTAACATATAAGACTTATCGATAATTGTGTAATGTTAGATTAATGTAAATGGTTAGCTTTTTATCTTAAAGATTCAGAGGAAGAATATTTATTTTGATGAACTATGAATTAAAAAATAAAGTAATGATTTCAGGGTTAATCTATTTTTGTATGTAATTTCTAAGCCTATTTTTCATTTTTTTTTCTTAGAATCAAGCTTCACTAAGTTAAAAGATAATGAAATAACAGTCCCTTTGTCTTTATCGCCATCTTTAACGATATAAACAGACGGAGCCACTTTTACATGTAACTCAGTATTGTATTTGATAACAACAGACCCGTAAAACTTACAAAAAGCAAACATGCAAAATATGACATAATATATTCTGCAGTAATGAGACAGAAAAATAATAAAACAATAACATTTTTAAAATCGTGTGTACAAACTCGTTGATGTCTTTTGTAGGGGGCACTATATATCACGGCTGTCTATACATTCGGTCGACCGATCCGATCGACCAGTGTGTCTGACGACTGGTGGTGACGTCACCGGGACACGCTCGGATAGCCGTAGCTTCCAGCCCACGTTACGCCTGCGCACAGAGGCGCTTTTTGCGAGTGTAGAGCGAGGTTGTAGAGTCGGCGAGTGGAGATTTTAATTAAATTATTTTAGGAACACGACGATACGTAATATTCTTGTAGTTGTTTAAGGTAGAGAGCGCACTACATAGCAGAATGCAGTGTGCAAATATAGAGTCCTGTATTGCCCACCCTCGATGAACAAGCTTACCTACTGATCAATCCTTACCGATACGAAAGGAAGGCTCCTAAAGTCCTAAAAACGTGCTAAGGCCGGTGGGACATTGATGTACTATTTTTTGTGTGTTACTTAGGTTTACTATGTTTAGAACTGAAGTTATTTTACAATTAACTCAAACTTTCTTATTAAGTTTCTTATAATTATTTTATTATGGTGTATATTATTTTAATATTGAGGGGTAAGTAGGTACTGAAATGAACAGGTGTCGTTTATCAAGTACCTGCAATAAGGAACTGTAACGTGGAATGTTGATTAATAAAATAGTTGTAAGTGCTGGTTCACTTACAACTATTTTTATACATACCGGTCAGTAATGGAAACCATATTCCTTTTTTGGATTATTTGTCTGTAAGTCATAAAAAAAATTAACGGACAAGTATTCTACCAATAAAAAATCCCGAATATTTAAAAATCAAATAAGTAATAATCTTCTGCTGCAATCTAAACAAATGATATACAAGTAGATTGATAGATTTTTTAATAAGAGGCAAATTTAATTTAGCTACTTATTAAAAATATATATAACAACAAGACGCTTTATTTAATCTGCTGAACATTAAAAGCCTCAAACTCAGATTTTTTCAGAAATCGCTATCAATGCGACCTCATTCATACCGACAAAAACATTGTTTTACTAATTAACGAAGAGCGGCCACCGTGATGATCCGCTTTTTGTGGTCACAGGTATTAGCGCTACTGTCTCAGCGCTGATGAGTATCGTGCACTTTGATAGCTAATAATATCCAATAGGTATTGGTAACTACAATAATAGGGTGTTTCGGTTTTGTACCCACGCTTTTGATTTCAAATAACGGAGGAAGACCTCGCGGTAGACCCAGGAGAAGAGGGCGCAATGAGCTCGATTCACTTGTACAAAACTGGCCCCAGTTAGCCATAGACCGGGATAGCTGGAAGGAGGGAAGAGAGGCCTTTGTCCTGCAGGACACAAACGGCTAGTAATAATAATAATTGATGTCTGCAATAACAGGGTGTTTCGGTTCAAAGTATTTCTTCTCATAAGAATAATATAAGGGTTCACTTAAAATGAGATACAAAGTTTCTGTTTTCAACCCACGTTTTTTACCTACGAGTATTTAATGTCGTTATTTAATCAGAAAATATTCACATTTAATTAATATTGTTCGCCAATAAAAACTTACAGGTTTAAACAGTGAGGTCCCAATAAAAAGTACCCTGGAAATTAATTATCGTCTTACGTTCTTGAATATTTCTTGAAGTTTTTAATACGGATCAAGGAAAAAGTCTTATAATCAACGTGGCTTCAAAAACCACTATATTTCATTAACTTTTACGTGAGTATAAGTAAATATAGCTGGATAACACGCGAAGGCTGTGACGCACAAAACCAGAGCTCCTACCACCACGTCTTAAAGTAATATAGGTGTGTAAGAGAGACGCCGCTCTATGCCGTGTAGAGCGCTATCTCTTTTCCACAACTGCCTTAAAATTACTTAACGTAGTGATAGGCTTCCAGGAGAAAAAAAACATGTTAAATCAAACGTAATTAACTAGCAAAGGGTTCCGCACCAAATTAGGGAACATTTGTTTGATTACCTGCCTCAGGTGTTACCAGATAAAAAATAGCCTGAGTTTTGACGGTAACGAAGTACTAACGAGGTTTTGAAAAGGAGGTTTTTGTATTTTTAATGGATTGTTTTTAAAATTAGATTTGGAGGGTAGAGCTACTGTTTGTGTTGTTGACGTTACGTTTTCATTTTATTCAGGTTTTCAGACTTCTGTAATAGAACAAAATGACTTGAATTAAATTAATTCAATGCAAAAACTTTTGTTTGTCAAGAAAATATAGTCTCAACAAATAAATGAACTTTTATATTTTTTTCCTTGTCCGTGATTCGAACCGGAGATCTCGAGATCCGCAATGGTGTAAGATAATATCTGGACCGACGACTCATGTGCTGTATTGAGCAATTCGTCCACACGCCATACGGCTCACAGTAACTTGCAAAATATGCATTAAAATGCCTTATGCAAAGTATTTTTTTCCTGTCCTATCGTTAAAAAATTGTTAGCAATTGATTACAATGACAAAAAAAATGAACTCAGATGCACTCTCTGTTCCTTTACTCTCATTACCCGATGGGACGATATTCCGACACGACCGAAAAGAGATCACGCGCGGAGTTCACATTTTGCGTGCCTTCCGAAACACAGAAACTGTGATATTAATATTTCTACACCACACACAACATTCGAAAAGTCTGTGCAAACCGTGAGGATCGAACTCTAAACCTTGGACTTAGAAGTCCTATGGTCTTACCACTAGGCTATCAGAACTACATTTTTTTTTAGTGATATGGAAGATATAACAAAAAATTGTTCGATCTTTACCTGTGCTCTATACTTCTAAAGTAGGTATGTTAAGTTAAATCTTGTCCCAACTTAAAGTTTACTATCTTGAATAATAAGTAGCAAACGGTATCAAGGTCGCCAGCTAAATGTTGACAATTCGTGTTAAAACCTTCTTTGAATATTCGCGGTATGAATGTTTTACATAATAATTATTTTTGTATTTATTGACACGTTTAACGAAGTCGGTAGAGTGACAGAATAACTTGTAATTATTGGAGGGGCGGCCAGGTGTAGTTATGTTATGCATATATATGAAGTCTAGATGTAAAAGGAGATTTAAGATGTAGTGTAGCTAGTTATGAATACAGGTGGAAGCACAAACTTTATAGATTTACTGAAAAAGTAAAAAATAAAATAAAGCGAGTAATATGCAGGGAGAACGACTGGAAAAGCGTTTGAAAGTTTAGAAAAAGAACTGACTATTGGGATGACGTGTAGTAGTGTTAGTAATGGATACTTATTAATTATAAATATTATTAATATAACACAATTTTAAAGATTGTGAACAGAACACAAGAATACAAAATCTTGAAATTTCAAACAGATAGATGATCTTTTTCATTTTCCTGCTGTAACTACAATACCATAATCATCCAACAGGAAATGCCATAACATACACAGACACTAAAATAAAACATAAAACACCGCAAACTAATTTACTTCGTTTTACGACAAAACAACATATTAAAATAGAATAAAGTAAGATAAACAAAACAATAATAAAACAAAGTAATTATCTAGCGGATGATCTGCGTCTTAAGCCGGCGTAATATCCGCTAGAACACGCTAAGGCATTATATCGCGTCACGTTTATTTACATTGATAAGGGGAAAACCGAAAAAGAAATGTAGAGCCTACGATCGAAAGCAAAAAGTGAGCAAGATGAAAAGAGAGGAAGAAGTATAAGAGGAGATCGAAGAGAAAATAGGCAGAAAGGAAGTCAAAAAGAAGAGAATGAGTAGGCTATAAATATACAGGCAGAACGATAGATGAAAAAAATGGATGGATTAAACAGGGATATAAGGGTATAGAGAGTTAATGCTGAAATGGCGAGCTAAAGGAATCTTAGGCAAAATAATAATAATAAATGATTGGGAATAGAAGGAAAGACATAAGAGATTTTTTTAAGTAATTTATTTTAGGCTTAACAGTGTGATGACTACACATTGTGGTAGGAGACAAGTGGATAAATCCATATTCTATTAACTAAGTTATGAAAGATAAAATATTTGAATATGATTGTTTCTAATACTTTGCTAGTTGTCTTAAATTAAGTAAATCAGCATATAACAATTTTAGTTGGACAGTTCCGCATAACGAAGTTTTACTATAACGGAGTAATTTACAACACACTTCCTTAAAAACAACAAAGAATTGAATCCGGAATAACAAACCCAGAAACACAAACAATGCTAAAAAGTTTAACATTGCAGATAAAACTACGCGGCCGACAAAGGTTGTAGAATGTCTTAAAGGTCCATTAGACCGAGATATAAAGGTTGTGCAACGATACCTTAATAACAACAATGTCGTAATTAATGTACTTAGAAAAATATACCAACGGACCAAATGTGGAATTCTCGAGTTTAGAGTGGCCAGTTACAGCTGTCCTTGCCGAGTCCTTTTACCTACGCACGTTACTTTAATCGATATAAACCGTTCTTGAACAGTCACTTATCTTAATCATAAATGCAGGCCTAATTAATCGCACACAAAAATCTGATCGCGATAGTTGAGTAGTTTTTGTAACACGCTGTATACAGGAAACATATTAATCAAGTGCTAGATCGATAATTGCTAAAGAAATATAAAAATCAAGCTTATTAAGTTTGAAAAAGAATGCTCACCGTAAAATATCCTTTCCGGGCACAGGTTGACAGTTCAAACGGTTTGTAAAACAAGACAAAAATATAAAACACAACACAATCACAGCCCGACGCAACCAATACGCTACGAAAACAACACGAAATAATAATAGATAAAAAATAACTATCCACTTTTTATAAGGTAATTATTTTCACTACACTATATATTTTTTGTTGGCAATTAGTGCTTACACAGACACAATATCGGCGCGAAATTTGACAGTTCATAAAACAAGATGGCGTGCGCCCGTTCTCGGCTGCGTCCCGAGGTCGACTGAATATGTTAAATCAAATTGGCGAGTGAGAGAGCACCTATTACGTAGCTTTAAGGCTTTGCTTCATATGAGGCTGTTTGCAAGGAAAACGGCTCGGCGTTACTTCGTCTTTTAGGCGAAGGTGTTTGTCATACAGCCAAATTGGTGCTGTAGAGATTAGAGACAGTATGATGTCATTCTTTGGACAGTAAGACTCATTAGTGGACAGGTTTAGTTTTTGTGCGTTGGCGCCCTGTGGTCAGTTCTGAGTAAGCTTTTTGGAGCCAGACAAGCGTAAAACCTTACAAATAATGTAATGATCCGGTCACGGCAATTATATGCAGTGATTATGATTGTGAAATAACATTAGCCGTTACAATAGTGTTACATACTTAATTAATTTCTATGTACGTAAATGTCAAACCTTGATTTGTATAGGATATAGACGCTTGTATACTTTTAATATATCAATGAATAAGCACAAAGCACCTAAAATAAGTAATAATTTTGATTGATAACCAAGAAAGTCATTTTGATGTTACAACATTTTTAAATCATTAATTTTCTATTGAAACATGATAATCGCTTTTATGTCTAGACCGGATTTCTTCAACATTTTACCTATCTACATAATCTACAAAAAAGCTAATCTGAGACGTAAAAAAGCAGTTTTATTCATTTTGCTGGCAAATCTAATTAACAGCTCCGGTAGACTCCCAAGTGTTTTTTAGGTTAATATAATTAACTATTAATTGCTTTTAGAATTATTTCATTAACTAAAAGTCTAAATAAATAATAAAAAAAATAACTTTATTGTTCTAGAAAGTTACTCTATTCCAGTATAATGAGCCCTAGACCCCACACTAGTTTATATATTATACCTAGCCTCTTACTATAATACCTACAAGCTAGTCATCGAAACTATTGCTTGCACCGAATCACTTAAGCTCGGTGTGTCCCGGAGACACTCTCATGGAGCCTGCAACGAAATTAATCATAAACTCTATCTTCTTTTTGTATGGTTAATGACAACCTGGTGTCAGAGTTTAAGCTGCTCTTAGGTCTCTAGCACTGGGCTTCTGGGTTGTTTTTATTCTTATAAAAACGGACCTGGAAACAGAAATTCCAATTATGTGTTGATGATGACCAACGGGGTGGTTTTAGTGAGGTAGGAATCCCATACTCCTCGGTCTTATCGCCAAGATACCGGGCGACTTTTGAAGGTTTAAACAACACAAAAAAAAAGAAACCGTATAATGGAGGATAAGCAAGAAAAGTGCTTTTTATTACGTAGGTATATGACCACATCACATTCGTCACATCTTCATAAACAAGACATGCAAAAGACCGGAATTTGTTCAAAGAAAAAGAGTATTAATCCCTGACGTGTCGAAAAACATTTGTACGATTAATTAATTCATTCAAAGTCATACACCCATATTTGTATGACCTACAGATACCTCTCGGTATGGGTGTTTGTGTGTGTGGGATTCTGTATGCTGCAGCACCCACTTACAGAGACACGTCAATTAGAAATATTAGCATATTTTTCCTCTTTTGATCATCATCACTCACTTCTGCTTGAAAAATACCTACACTAGATTAACAATAGAATAAATCTTAGAATTCAATTTAGATTTTACTTCCTGGAAATCATATTATCCTTGATCCTTGTAGCACACAAGGGTCTTTTGGCACGTAGCCGAAATTAGAACTAACGTCATTTCATTCATTTCATGTCAGTTTACAACTACTGACAGATTAACATTGATGCTTTTCAATGCATGATGATTAGTTCCGTTGTCGGCCACGCGCCAAAAGCTCCTTGTGGCACTAAATCCGTCGATAGATTTAGCTTCTCGAATCAGAACTGTGACAGTCATAATATTATGTCAACATTTTATATCTAGTAGCCAAATATATTGGTAGAGACTCAAAATCAAAAATCAAAAGGTTTTTATTTCGAATAGGGCTTCTCAGGCACTTTCAAATCGTTACTGACTCTAGTTTCGCGGTTCCAAAATGTCATTCTTACGAAGAAGAATCGGCAAGAAACTCCATAACTATATTGAAAACGGTCGTTATTCGAATTTCTCAAGCAATCCAAGCTTATGCGTTATCTAGCCACTTGCAAGTTGCAACTATTCCGCAGCGGACCGTTAGCGATACGGACTGGAATATGTAATAAAATATAATATGAACAGTGTGTGTACCAGGGGGCCAGGACTTTCTAAAAGGCGTGTTGCACACGAGCGGTACATGAAGCTTATAATGAGAATAACACGGCTTTCCTATTAAACAAAGTAGCGTACAGTTGTGAACGTAATAGGGAATTGTTTATTTAAATAGTCATTGCTTGTAGGTAGACGATCCCCGATCTAACAAGCACTGTCGCAAGCGTGAACGCCGTGCAGATTGAATCCCAAAACGATTTTTTGTCATATTTTTAATAGACTACTTCCTTTAACTTTTAATGCTTATTCAGACTATTTTACGAAGCTTAAGGAGCCTCCATGCAGCCCGAGCAAAGATGAAAACCACCTTCACAATGTTATCTAAAGACATCCTCCGCGGGATAGAACCTTGGGCTGGGCCAAAATGATTTTTTCTGTTCATACGTGGTTAGTCTACTACAGCTTTTAGGTAGCATCGTCTTGCGCTCGACTACTGCCAGGTGAGCTTAGCTATTAATTGATTGCTTTCAGTAACCAAACGTGATGGTAAAATCTGTCTCAGTCTGAACATAGAATAATATTAATTAAGTAAGCATACATACCAGTAATGTACTTTGTCATGTATCTTTTATATCTTCTTTCTTTGTATTGCTGTTGGTATGCCGAATAAATAAATGAATAAACATAGAAATAGCTTATTCCCAGGCATAGCGGGTTTAGAGTAATAATGTCTCCTGAGCGATATCGGCCACGGCGGTTAGTGTTACTATGACACCAGCCAGCTACGCGGGACATATAATAGTGCATAAGCGTGTGCGCAAACACAGGTGTACACTCTGTTCCTTTACTCTCATAACCCGATGGGACGGCAATCCGACACGACCAGAGAAAGATCAGGCGCAGGACCCACATTTTTACGTGCCTTCCGAATCACGGAAGCTGTGATATTTTATTTCAAAACTGCACACAACAATCGAAAAGTCGGTGCGCCCCGTGAGGATCGAACTCGAGACCTCTGACTTGGCAGTTCTATGGTCTTACCACAAGGCTATCACAGCTTCAATTAAAATATTATTAAATCGTCATTATTACAGCTACCGCGATACATCGCCACTGTACCTCTGCTAGCTCGCACCGGGCGTCGGCGTCGATTGTCCCGCTCCACCCACGCCGTGTGCACTAACAGCTGATTAGAAAATAAAATATTACATTACTGACCATATCTCTCGTATTAGATGCAAACGATAAGTGTTCTACACTTCTAGCCCTTATTTGTTAAGTTAGATTAGAAAATACATAAACAGGTAAAGTTAAATGGATGCGCGAAATTTTCTTGTTTAGCTTATCATTGTATAGAATAATGCAAAGTCGCTTCCCCGACTATTCGTTTCTAAGTAGGCTTCTAAATCTTTAAAACTATGTCTAGTTTACGTTTAAATCTAAATCTTTAAAACTACGCAATGGATTTTATTGCTATTTTGTTCTTAATTGATAGGATGTGTCATATGTATATTACATCGTTATTTCACTCGTGCAAAGATGATGCGGGGTGCTCGTTTTTAGCATTTGGATTGAAGATCTTATACATCAGTGGAGAGAGCTAGGCTATGAGAGAGCTAGGCCAGCTATTTGTATATGGCTGGTTTTATATTCTAATTTTATTAAAGAGAGAAAGATTTTATTACAAGTTCATACATACTATAATTTCCCGACCTATTATTTATTATTATTTGTTTTCTTGTACGGCTGGCACCTAATTCCTATCCTTTAGATCATGTTGGGATGCCGTGGAGTGACTCTTTTCCCTCATTATGTCGAAAGTATTAAATCTTCTTGCTCTGGTTGAGTTTGTTACATATTGTTGTAGGTCATGTTGGTGATTGAGAATTCTCCTCCTGTGTAGTTTTCATTATTATTAGCTGATCGTATTTTAAAATTGCTAATTTCGTATTTTGCCTTTCTTGATTGATTTGTCATCTTGCCTAACTACCGGTATTCATAAAATTAATACTTAGGGAATCAGAAGTAAAATTATATTTTCGTTTTATCAAAATACATCATGAAGTTCGGCCTATCTCTTCTATTGAAAATGTTTCATATATTTATTACACTCCGCCGGTCTAATTAACCTAGAGAAGTATTCTTAAATATTGAAATAACAACAAACCTGAAATTAAACTTTGTTGCATGATAACGCCATCTTTTGAGCAATAGAACTAGCAGCTAACAACAACAGGTTTGTAGGGTAACAACGCCATCTAGCACCGAATAGCAGTACTACCTCGTCGAAATATCTTACTAGCGCCTCTAGTGTTAAATTAAAGGAAACTTGAAAGTTGAATTTATGTTACTGCGCATTAAGCGACCAATTTGGCGAGTCTTCCGTTGCTAGAGACGTGAGAAGAATAAAGTGTATTGTAAACTTGCCGCTTTCGATGTTATTATGATCGCATTGACATTCAGTTTAGATAAAAAAAAAACACCTACAACCTACTAGCTTCCGAAATGTGACACCGTTGACCCAAATTTTGCTAAATCTAGACATATTTTAAAATACCAATTAATCCTATATTTTTGATTACATACTACCTCTACGAAATGTTTATTTTTATAAAGATATTGTGTAGTGTGAGGTATTAAAGCCCTGCTAATAACGCTTTGCGATTTTTTCCAAATAAGTGTTATTATAATTCTACTCGGATTCAGTGTAGTTAATCTGGTGCAATTAGTTGAAATTTTCATATTTTATACTTGTTCCTAATGTTTTATTTTTGATATATTTATAAACCTGTTAATTCTTCAACCCTGTAAAATGTCTTTCGTGAAATGTTGTTTTGAAGCTGGAGAAGGTCACGATTTTTTGGATTCATTTGTCCAAAAATGTACGGATCCTGGATGTGAGTATTTTAGAAAAATAATCTATTCATGTAGTGTAGTTATATAATTTAATTAAGCATAGTTGGCGCGCCGTCAAGCTCGTTCTATTGTTATTTCCATCTGCATTATTGATTACTCTCTCGTAATTGCCGCCGAACACTTAAAGCGCCGCTAACTTCATGCATGTCGAAAAATCAATAAATTTAGGAAAAAATAATTAACGCATGAAATACCTATTTTAAGTATTTAATATATATTTTTATGTGTTTATTTCAGCAAAAGCATCTTCTAAAATGTATACTTTAAAGTCATCTTAAATCTTTTTCAGATGTTTACAAAACATTGTCTCTGGAACGCGACTTAAATAATCGATCGACTGACTCAGAGACGGTGTCTTTTTTCTGTTTTGTTATATGATTATTGTTCTGTGTTGTGGTAACTGTAGTTTTTAAAACCAGAAGACAACAATGGCTCAGGGTATGTTCTTTTACATTTATTTTCAATTTTTATTCTTGTTCTCGTAAGAATTTTGTTTACAAATCCGGACTTTGACATATGTTGGGTTGGTGGCGCCATCTTAATTTTAGTGTCAATCGCGGTCAACAAGAGCGTGTTTTCATGGCGCCTGCTCCTATGTTTTACCGTGTATTCCTCTAAAGCTATCAAATATAACGCGTGTAATTAGTAGGTAATCCGTAAAAAATGTAATATCGTGCAAAATCTCATTAAAATAAGTTTATAAGTTATTCAGTAAGTGAGTAATTGCTTGTCGCCAAAATGACTGCTACAACACTGCCCAACCAGAACAAACTGACCCCGGCGGTGCCGCCTAAGCCGCAGAAAACCTACGGGAAGATCGTTCTAACGCTATACAACCTTCTTCTGCCGGAGGCGGTGTTCAAGGTAACGCCCTCTCAAGCCGATGGCCTCGATACCGAGACGGAGACCGATCTCCGTATCTTGGGATGTGAGATGATTCAAACAGCTGGTATCCTGCTCAGACTGCCTCAAGTTGCCATGGCAACAGGACAAATATACCTCCAAAGATTTTACTACTCTAAGTCTTTCGTTAGATATCCCATGGAGATCATGGCCATGGGTAGCATTTACCTAGCGTCGAAGGTTGAAGAGAAGCCGTGCCGGATCAGAGACGTGATCAATGTTTTCCACCACATCAAGCAGGTGAGGGCTCAGAAGACAATTAGCCCTCTGATAGTTGATCAGAACTACCTCGAGTTGAAGAATCAAGTGATCAAAGCTGAAAGACGGATCCTGAAGGAGCTGGGCTTCTGTGTCCATGTGAAACACCCACACAAACTCATTGTGGTGTATCTCCAAGTGCTGACGTATGAGAAGAACCGCCAGCTTATGCAAATGGCTTGGAACTACATGAATGATGCTCTACGCACTAATGTCTTCATGCGGTTCC
The DNA here is from genome assembly GCA_941860345.1 of Chrysodeixis includens. Taxonomy (NCBI): domain Eukaryota; kingdom Metazoa; phylum Arthropoda; class Insecta; order Lepidoptera; family Noctuidae; genus Chrysodeixis; species Chrysodeixis includens. The sequence continues at coordinate 4,227,504 of OW796112.1, read as the reverse complement.
CTCCTGAGACTATTGCTTGTGCTTGCATTTATCTGACAGCAAGGAAAATTGGTCTGCCACTGCCAAACAACCCTCATTGGTTCCTGCTGTTCAAGGTGACTGAAGAAGATATCCGCACGATCTGCGCTTGTATTCTGAAGCTTTACAAGAGACCCAAAGTCAACCCTGAAGAGTTGGAGAATAAAGTTGAAATGCAACGTAAAGCATACCAAGCCAACAAAGTCATCCAGGCAGCCAAGGAACGCGAGCTTGCCAAGGCAGAAGAGAAGAAGGTAGAATCTCCTACTCCATCTACTTCTAAGGAGCCAAGTCGCCGAGAGACTAAGAAGGAAAAGTCGCCGAAAACACCACCGCTGTCATCCAAATACCACAGCAGCCATAAGTCTAAGAAAGACCGCCGCTCCCGCTCTCCATATGAACGTAAGAGGGAGTATTCTAGCAGCAACAGCAAGAGACACAAGTCTCGTTCTCGCGACCGTGAGATGGAGCGCTCCAGGGAGAGGCGGAATGATGACAAGAGGGGCCGCGGTGGTTCCCGCAAGTATGATGACTATGACCGCTCCAAGTCTAGCCGAGACAATCGGGATGATAAGCGGGATGATAAGCGGAAGCATTAGAATTATACTCTGATATGATAACCAGAAGCAGTAGAATATACTCTGGTATAATAAACAGAGGCTGTAGAATTATATTCCAGTATAAATAGCGCAAGCAGTAGAAGTATGCTCTCATATGATAAACGCAAGCAGTAGAATTATTCTTTCAAAGTAAATATAATTAATACAATGAAAACCTGCAACCCCTGTCTGATGTGTGAATTTTGTCATTGTATTATTAATATTTCATTGTAATAACAGATCCACAGCGGATTCTGCATATTTAAAATATTATTCTTTAGACATGATAAGTGCAAGCATTAGAATTACACTTTTAAATTATCAATGAAATGTAATCTTAGAGTAAGTTTGAAATTAAATTTTCTTCAATTCATTGATTTTTTCATTTTAATAGAATCCTTAAGTGATTTTGATTTTTATTACTCCTTTATTAATCTGTAGTGGACCACAAGCAATAACAACATTAATTATCTTTTATGCTACTGATGGCAGTAATTTTAACTGAAAATATCTTTGTACTTAATTCTGGCCAAATAGGTATAGAGTTTCACTACACAGTTACAAAATTATTTGTAAATTATACAGACCTTTATAGGAAACTTAACAACGCTAGAAATTATACAGTACTAAACAACCTTAAATTTAAATTTTCATCTATTAAAACATTTTTGCTTCAACAATTTTTTTGTCTTGTTTAAAATCTTTCATAGACCAGTTAGGCCCTGACCCTCAAACAAGTTAGTAGTTGGAAATAATCGCCTTGAATGACAATACATCTATTTTAGAGGCCGTGTTGACCAGCTAAAGAAATGACGTGGAGTAACTCAGGCAAAGGTTCGTAAAAACCGTTGTAATCTTGTATCTGATAAGTAAATAATTAGTTAGTGATATACATTATATATTATCCATGTAATATGAATTATCGAGTATATTAGATTATTGCAGACAATGTAATTTACTATAGTGATGGTTATAGGTATTGGTTGTATTTAATAAACGTACATAGCAGAAAAGTCACGTATTTTTTTCTTATGTTAATTACGGTATGGATTGTTTACCTATTGTACATGAATATCAATAGTTTCTAGGTTTAACAATAAAATTAATACTTTAAATAATCATATGCTACCAATAATTTCCGGACAGATTTCGGCTACGGCGGCTAGTGTTACTATGACACCAGCCAGTTACACGGGACCTATTACAGTGCGCATGCGTGTGCCCAAACACAGGTGCACTCTTTGTTACTTTACTCTCATAGTCCGGTGGGACGGCAATCCGACACGACCGGAGAGAGAACAGGCGCAGAACCCACATTTTTACATCCCTGCCGAAACAGCGAAACTCTGAACTGTGATATTTATTTCTAAAACGCACACAACATTCGAAAAGTCGGTGCGCGCCATGGGGATTGGACTCGAGATCTTTGAAGGCAGTCCTACGGTTTTACCATTAAGCTATCACAGCTTCAATAGGTATACTAAAGAACATTATAGATACTACGAAATAACAAAATGCTTTAACGTTTATCGATGATAGTTAGCCTCAACTCAATAACACTTATGGAAATTAAAATGTTGTCGTCACTACACATGTTATAAAAATGTAGGTACTATTTAAAGAACTCAATGTAGAACTTAATAATATTTTCAAAAATGATTTTGTTTGTACTGAATCAGTATACATAAAAATATTTTTCGAAATGGTTAGAGTAATATAATAGCGGGTTCAGAAGCTAGACTACCTAGAGCAGCGTCTCTCTTTCTCAACTGCAATAATATTACTTCGATCGATGGTGGCAGGCCCTCTGGAAGACCCTTGACATAAGTTCAAATAAATAGTATTTCTGAAATCTATAAATCGTCATGCTATAATTATCCATATCTGAGTATTATGTGGCAATTATCCGTATCGTGACCAGTGTTATTATTATTCATAAATAATAATATTAAACCATCCATGAGATAACACGCATTACGAATGAACTATAAATAGAGAATATTCCGGAAGTCTGCCAAATGGGAATTCTTTTCCATACATAGGTATTTTATTTGCACTTCCATTTGTAACGTTATGGGAATGCATTTGAGTTGAAGGTTAATTCATGCGCCATTTCTGACCTGGCCCTCCTCCAGAAATGGTCTCGTGTTCGTTGTTATTATTTTGTCGACAATTACTTTCGATTTTTGAGATGACGTCAGATAGGAACATGTGAAAGAAGAAGACATGTTGCGCTGACCCCAAATAATAATTGGGAAAAGGGCAGGGGAATGATAATGAATTACTTTCGATTTTTACTTTTCCTCTCATAAGAGGTACAGAATATGACGATAAGATATTTAGTTCTGAAAATACACCCCGGTCTTGTCCCTGCGTTTACTGGAGCTGTAGGATCTGCATACCAGAATATCACAAAAAATGTAAGGTGCAAAAACTCTCTGTGCGGTGGTAGTGGCTAGTGTGATCTGTACCACTTGGCTATCATAATTATATCTTAACAGGGCTGCGGGATGTTCGTGAGAGTTACCGCGACCCTGGCACTCAAAGGGCTCCAGGAGGAACATAGTGACTCACACCGACCACAAACACCAGGGTGTTTGTGGTCGCCCTTCTATCGCCAAAGTTTGAGTTGCGGGATCGCTATCGCATGGTCTGCGCGACTCTGACAAAATATGCAGAGATCATGCACGTGCGATGATCTATCATTCTAGCCACTTATGGGCTTGCCAATACTATACATTCTACAATGACAATCCACTTATATTACCCAAAAGAATGCTAGTATAGTGATCTTTCCCGTTTGATCTCTACAAATAGCCGAAAGATCAACAAACCAGAGTTGTCACATGTTACCCTTAGGTCATCCCTTTCCAGTCAGAGCTATTTCGGTGTGACCAATGATTTATATTTAGCTAGTTTGTTCCGAGACCGCGTGCGAACCGCTTGTATTGATTTTAATCTTACGGTTTAAAATATTCAGGTTGATTTTAATTTTATAATTAGTTGGTGAAGTTAAAGGTTTTTGTGTAAAGTTTCTTCTGTAGGTGTTATTTCTGTGTTTTTTTTAATTGTTTCTTTTTTTGGGATCAGAATGTTTGATTTGTTAAAAGTGCATCCGTGTTGCGTTTGTGTGCGTTGGATCATTATGACTTAAGAGACGTGAGCAATTGTAATAATAGGTATATTGACTAGACATTGTGCGGGTAAAAGGAACAGTGTTTTAAATATTTCAAATACCTACAAGTATTTTTTTAAGTGTGAAACAAAGTTTCGTCACATTGCGTGATGGATTTTTCTTGGGCTTTAATTAATTGCAAAACAAATTAAAGTTAAGTAAATTGTTTTGTAGGACAGTTAAATATTGACTTTGGAGTAGATTATCATGTCTTACGTAGAAAAATGATAGATTCAGATCTTAATGTTGTTGAGATAAAGCTCTGTTCACACGCGTCGTTTTTGTTTACTATTTTTAAGAATATTTTTCTTACTTTTTAGCCGACTTAAAAGGAGGGGGTTTGTCAATTCGACCGAATATAAGCTTTTGTTTGACTTCAATCAGTATCTAGCTGGTATGATAATATCTGTTTATTTTAAAGTTTTAGTGTCGTTGTTTTTAAAGTTTTTATTTATTTTTTGATTAATTCAGTGTTTATCAACTAAGAAATTATAACTGTCTTGTTAACACATGATAACTATTACGTGTTCAATTTCATACTTTGATCTATTTTTTCCATACTTATCGCGTCACCGATACTTTATGAACTTGTAATAAATTACTGACAGATTATGAAAACATGATGAAGACTTCCAGCGTCCGTTTGATCTCAAATTCCCACATTTTTCGAGTCATTTCCTATATTTTAAAAGTTATCTACAAAATACGTTAAATTATTTTTACATAACTAATTACGCCTTCGACGCGGCGCAAGAGCTAGAAACGTGAAAGGACTTGGGGGAGACCTCTGTCCAGCAGTGGGACACTAGACTAAAAAATATATATTCCTTATGTCTGCTATTAAATTGATAACACATACTGAACTTAGTTCCCGCGATAAAATTGTTTACGCTAATACCTCTATGTTATGACCTAATCTAGACTAGACATAATATCCAGATAACCATGCATTAGTCATATCCATAGGTTTGCCTACATTTGTAACTGAAAACCTAGATCGTATCAGCGATGTTAATGTACCGGTTTTATATGTAATTCCGATGAAAAAGTCCATTACCTATCGAAGGTTTTAATACTGGTCAAAATGAAGGCCTTTCCAATAACTATTCAAGGAATATTATTGCAGTTATATTTGTAGTGTGTATAGTAGTACTATTGTGGGCCAGAGACGCCGCTCTACCCTATGTGGTATGCTATCTCGCTTCCACAACATTTTTTTAAACGACTTTCGCATTAAGAAAAATTAATCCATATTTCGTGGGGTTTCACAGACAATTCACCCAGACTCAGAACAAGCTTATATGGGTCGAATAAAGTCTTGTTCGACTTGGAGACGGAACCCGCGACACGTCGCGCACAGTGGTAATTTGCGTGGTGACATACAACTCGGCTGTCCGTGCAGTCGCTACTGCAACTATAGTAGTTTATGAGCTGGTGGCACTCCTTCAGGTCCTTTCATACGTACTATATACATAGAGCGGTACCTTAAATACCATTTCCAGTGTTAACTGGTTCATTTCGTATAAATCGATGTTCCGTTTTGATTTCGTTGGGTAAATTAATTAATCAGTTATCTCAAGTGGCGTTGTTCATTAGTATATCCATGATAGTGTTAGCAATAAAGTGTCGTTCGTATAATAACCTAAATATTTTTTGCTGGATTATGTTTCTTTTGTTGAACTAACCTGTTTGTCTCAGATTATTCATTTAGTAAATGTTGCCCGCGACTTCGACAGCGCGAATATCGTTAATTAATAATGTTAAGTTAATCCAGAATGTCAGCTAACTCTAAAAGAGATTTATCGAAATTTATTCAACGGTTTGAGCGTGAAAGAATAACAAATATTCATCCATCTGTACTTACAAACTTTTGCGTTTATGACATTAGTAGAATTCCCTGTAGTAAAATTTGTAGGTGAGCTTCAGAGGCTACTGTATCTAATGGATTATCGATCTAAAGACACTAAGTTATTCTAGTTCGTCAGCTATCCAAATTGGTGCAGTCGTTAGGCCATATAAAAGGAACATTAGAAGTAGTAGACTACACGGATAGCCGAGTGGTATAGGTCACCACGCGAATCACCTCTGTGCGCGACGAGTCGCGCGGTCGATCGCGGCGACGGACACACATTTGAGCGATCCACAAATACTTGTTTGAAGTCTGGGTGTCTTTGCGCATGTGATTTGAATGTCTGTGAAACTCCCCGCGACATAAGGATTAAGTTTCTTAGTGCGGGAGTCGTTTAAAAAACACAAACAAACGAGTATACGTTTGTATTAACTTTGGTCTTCATAATATCAGTGTGATATTATCATCCATTGATCATTCGCAGTTAGTTTAGGACTTTGTTCCCGACACCTCTGCCCTTTCGTTTACTATCAAAGTCGCATGTTTTAATAACTAGGAGACATTCTATTCAACTACATTGTCTAAAACACTGATGTCATATTATCTATTTCTCGCTATTCGCTTTAAACTTCAAGAAGGTTTTGATATTCAGAAAAATTAAATCTGATGCATCCTATTTTTAGAAAAATAAATATTTTATCATTGAATTAAGTAATAGGAAGGCTAATTGGTGTGAAAAAATATGTTTTCTGCCTGATAGCTGTTTGATTAGAATTTATCGAGAAAGGCTGTAGCAGCATGTTGGTACCGACGGCAAAAGAGCGCGAGGGCTCACGCGTGGTTTCTTCAGACATTGTTCAAGAACGGACATTATCCGGAATGGACGATATTGGAGCCGTTTTGGTAGTGCTTTTACATCCCCTGAGTGCTACGATCAGAAACCAAATGTCTCTTTCTTTTCTCTTGTTTTTTTGCTCTCGAGAAATCCTCCGACATGGATCCGAGAACTCCCAAGTAAAGGAGAAACCAATCACATTCTCGCTTTTCGGGCGTTCTCGTAGATTTGAGCGTGAGCTGCCGAAAGAGTGTGCAGTATTCATAAAAGACTATATAAACTTTAAAAAAGTATGTTCGATGTAATCATAAATCTTTTATATCAGTGTGCATGCCGCCTAGTTCTGTTATCACTGCTCTTATCGCCAGTGATCCCGCAGTGCTCAACATTCAATCGTGTCAGACTGTTCCCTCGCTGTGGTCTATTAAAAAACAACGTCTTTATGAACTTGTACTAAGTTATTTGAATCTGTGATTGTGTGTTTTACTGACTGAAAGAAAGTGCTGTTTAAATGTGATTTCCTGAGTGGATTTTTCGTTTAGTGATTTTTAAAGTGTTCATTTAGCATTTCTTTTTGATTTTGTGATTTTCTTGTTTAGAACTATTATCCAAAATATTAGAAGGCAATAGTATCTAGAAGGTTTCCTTTAGGGGTTTTTGGATGACACTCATTTATTTTCAAATATTAATACATGTTACACATACATATGTTAGTGTATGATAATATAATAATGATGAAAAGTTTGTTTTTATTTCATTATCGCTAATATTGTTGGGAATTTATATTGATTAGTGACTCATAAAATGATATACGAATAATTCTAATAATTTGTTACCGATTACCTATAATATCTATGAAATCTTTGACTTTACCAACTATTAATTTACGAGGATACGTTAATATGATATTTGCTATATTTTTTAAAATGAATGTTACACATACCTACGTAGCAAAATCTTATAATTTTCTAACAGTTGAAACTGTTTCTATACAAACAATTTTGGCCCAGAACCCAAAACATACCTTCTCACACCATCAACTTTAATTTCAGTTTACCTATTGTTAAAAGTCATTGAAAATTAAATGATCTTATTTTTATATTTTTTAAAATATACTTCTTAATCTACTTAACTTCACAGTAAAACCTAACTAAAGATTACAATGCAAGATGACGTCAAAAAGACGTTAAAGTTAATCGAGCTATCTAGTGATGTGTATCAAAGTATCGACATCGAGATATCGATACAATAGTGTTGTGTTCGACTTTAAGTGGTAAATAAAATGTCACCGATGAGGAAGATAATACATCGAGCGTGTTTCGTTGTCAGCCGCACTGTCTACATGACTTGTAAGTATTAGTAGGCAACACTTATACATACTATCTAAAAATATTTTAAACTAAGCCAAGATTCTAGTATTACATTTTTAGTTTCACAATAAACAACATAATATGTGTGTATCAGTTATCTACTAACTTTTTTCCGCGACTTCACAGGCGCGTGTATCGATTTAACTGCAAAAACATTACCAGTCTAATGCAGTCGGTTCAATAGTAGCTTATGTCTTAATCCAGGGTGTCACCTTACTACATGATCCAGCTGTTTAAGCGTTAAAGAGTAACAAACATCTATCCATCTATCCTTTCTTACAAACTTTCGCGTTTACATTACCAGTACTCCACTGGCAGTAGAGTACTGCTATAAACTCAGCTCAAATTCAGATATAAGTATTACGCGTTGTTTTACAAAAAACATCATATATTATTCATACTATAATTGTAATCTTAAGTTTAGATATGGGTATACGAATGCCCAGGAGTGAAGTGGCAGAAACACTAAAGAGAAATATGTTTATAGGTATCATAAATCCACAAGTAATTCGATTACCTACCTCATAAATAAAGATGATATTACAGATATTTTTGTAAAGTTTAGTATATCATGCTTGATATCCAAAAAGGATCGAACGATGACGGATGGGCGATGGGGTGCTGTGCTAGTATAATTATGACGTTCAAAAAGTGCTAAATTGTAGCCTAATTTGAATAAATGAATTTTGTGTTATATTTGATTTCGATTTTGAATATAAAACTCAACAGAGACAACTGATTTTTCACTTCGTCATTTTATTTTCCATCTACAGCACACTCGCGATAACTAATAATTAAAAATTATATTTAAAAATAAGTACCTTATTAAAAAGGAGATAATATCAATGTTTGAAGGTATCGATTAGAATGCAATAAACACTTATTATTGTGATTCGTGTCAAGTATGTGACTGTTATCAGATCATACTATACTCGGTACTGAATTGATGTTTGTAAGGATTATTACTTTTAACGCTAAACTTACCTTATGTAAGCGAGCGTGTGTGTACCAATCAAGGTTCCTTGAATCAATTGAAATAAAAGATGAGGTTCAAAGACCGTTGTTTTTATTTATCGATACAATGCGTGTAAATTTTTCACTTAAAGATAAATTTTGAAGGACTAAAAGAGAGGACTTCATATGAGATTTGGACAAATTTGCAAAAGAGGGAGTGGTTGAAAGTATAAATCTTGAGGCTTTTTCTTTAAATTCACGTAACGTAATTAGTTTTTACTAACAATTAGACAAATGTTGCTAGAGATACCGTGTATCCGGCCTAGAAAAATGTATGCTTGCATCCCTTGTATAGTAAGACAGACATGACATAGAAACACGCAGAGTAGGTACTAATCCTTGCTACATTACACACGCACTCGATAAATAATTAACAATCACTTGAAACTATTTAACTAAAATACTTTTTCCTTGGCACCACCAAGTGAGAGGAAGCTGTACATCGTTCACTGTTTCACTTCTACATTGGACGGGGTGGTACGCGCTGTGGGATGTTCGTAAGAGTTACCGCGACCCTGGCACTCAAGGGCTCCAGGAGGAACAAAGTGGGTTTTAGTCATTAAAAGTCTGACACTCTCTTGCTGCACCCACAGCGCGCGTGGTTATTTGAAGATTTTCCGCGAGAAAAAAAGAAAACGTTGAAAAAAATGTCATTTGAAAATTGGTGTGGCGTGTATGGAGAATTTTAAACCTAATTGCGCGTACCAAACCACATAAAAATAAAGAGTACGAATTATTTCCGCAAGTCGCAGATTTTAGCACATTCCTCTTATTCTTAGATATCGAGCTTAGTCAAAGAGTCAGAGTCTTATACCAGGACGTCGCCTGACGTATCACCATCACAATATCCACATATCTTATCACTATAACTCGAACTGCTCGTACTAGCCGTGACTCGTGAATATCGTGCGTTAATGTAGGTCATACTGCCAACTTTTGGCAGTGACGTACCTCATTCTGGCAATGAGTCGTATATGCTTATCTATAGACTAATAGACTGACTCAAATTGGATAAGATTATAAGGAACTTTAAACTATTTTAAATTAATAGAATTGTAGGATGATTAAATGTTTTCGTATTATATTTCCGTGAAGGATTCATATCATTGGTTTAGTACTGAACCTGCGATCCCACTGTCTTTTAAAACCCTAAATCGCTATAATTTTCAAACCTTGAAAGAGGTTCTATTGATGCAATGACCTATTAATGTTCTTATAACACTTTCGTCGCTACGCAGTACGCATCTTAAATCAAACTTACGCCAAACCTTAAATCACAATAAATAAGTCCAAATTAGTTCCGATCTCCACAAGAACTAGTCGAACTCAGTTCTCATAAATATAAATTTCTGTCCGATCCGAGGTAGTCGGGAAATCCCGACAAATACTCGTACGCGTGAGTAAGTTGGTGATTAATAATTGTAAGTTGATGTCTCTATGGGCGAGTCAGTTGTTATACGTCAAATATTTGATTAAAGAAAAACAAAGTTTATTAACTCATTGTTCAAATAAAGTGTTGCTAAGTGCTATTTACTTACTTATTGATAGCATCAAAGAAATTGTCCGTACGTAGTATTTGATCAGATTAGAATGTATTTACTGGTATACATTTTTTTTTTAATTTATAGCTTAACTAGATTGAAATTTAATTGAATTTACTATGATTAAACTATTAAACTAAGGTACGATATTTGCGTTCGATTTAGTCCAATGTGTATTTTTAGAAGTAATTATCTTGTAATATTTGAAGTGTTTAGATTTTTGACGTAATATTGATTCCCGAAGGTCTACCGTAAATGACATAATATTATTGTGTTGTGAAAGGGTAACGCCGATCTACGCCGCCCAGCTACGCTTCTACAACTGCATTAATATTATAGCAAGATGTGGTGGTAGACCCTCTAAAATCATAACCATCTTTACAACTATAACTGGTGATGAAATTACCAATTTCTCAACAAAAACCTTTTTTCTTCCATTTACCAAAATACTCATAATTAAATGATATAACGTTTTACTCACGTATTTATCGGGATAGCCCGACTAGTTTCGGACCCAACCAGAGTCCTTAATCACGAACTGACACGGCGACGAGATCGCAAGTCGCATTAGTTCGACTCTAGTCCAAAACTAGTCTGGTTATCCCAATAAATACGTGTGAGTAAACCGTTATATCATTTAAGTATGACTCATGCTCACGAAAGTTACTATGAAAAAAGATGCTTATAACCTATCGTATCTTTTCTCCAGGCTGTTGCGGCTGCTGCTCCGCCCTCCGGCCGCACTACAAGCGCCTGGTCGACAACATCTTCCCCGCCAACCCGCAGGATGAGCTCGTCAAGTCCAACATGGAGAAGCTCACGTACTACTCCCTCACCAGCCCGGAGAAACTCGACAGGATCGGGGAGTACCTGTTCCAGAAGGCATCGAGGGATATCTATAGGCGGCGGCATGGGTAAGTTGACTTTTGTGTCTTTTTAGGGTATATGATGATAGACGTGTGGTTTGTAAGATTTGACGGACTAACCTCTGGTTTTTCAAATCATCAGGCCACCCGTGACCACGGTCGGTGCAACTCGATCGAAACGTCGCGAATAAGTCCCATTTGTCGTCTAAAACATGTGTTCAAGTCGCGAAAGATTAAAATCGTTAATTCTCAAACCCGGATCACACAAATTTGTTAGTTATCGATCGAATCTTATGTTGAACTCTGGGATTAGTTGAAATTTTTATGGTCAAGCAATCACAGTTGTGATCAGTTAATTTGACAGTAGATTCAGAGTTGATCTTTTCATTGAGGCATTCATGGGGGCACCGGGGGCATTTCAAGCCTAATAAAGAGTTATAAAGATTACGCTAAGATATTTTTTTTATCTAAAGTTAAGTCGTTCTTTCCTTAATCTAATCAGAAAGCCTTAATAGTCCAGTCATTTGGTAGAAAATAAGGGGGTTACCTGGAAAGTTTTCCGGGAGTTTTGAAAATTGGGTATTTTATAGATTTCGATATGCTCTTTTCGAATTTTAACTTTGCCACCTCGTACCACCGCCGCTTGCGCCGCCATTTTGAAAAAATGGCGCCCAAAAACGGTTTTTTGGGAATATCTCCTTTCTGAGGCATTTTACGAAAAAAATAATTTCTACAAAATTAAACTAGAAAAAATTTCCTACACTTTATGTCTTATTCACTTTTTCATAAAATCAATAGTTTTAGATGTACGAGCACCGCAAAGTATTACTTATTCATCTGCACCACCACGTGTTTTTTGTATATTTTTCTAAAATGTTCCATTACTGCCGCCGGTTTTCAAGTGAATTGTCACAAATAAAACAATTTTCCGTATAAGAAGCCATAGATCTAAGAACAAAATCAACACTGTACGTCAATAAACGTACATTGATGATTCAGTCTAAACTAAATATTTCTCTTAATATAGCTTCTACCAACAAATTTTTCGTTCATAGTCGAGAGAAAGGGCCCGATTCAAAAGTGACATATTACTCTGACACCTACTTCTCAAAAACCGGCGGCAGTAATAGAACAGTTAAGAAAAATATACGAAACACTCGTAGTGGTGCAAATGAACAATACTTTGCAGCGCTCGTACGTCCAAAACTATTGATTTTATGAAAAAGTGAATAAGACATAAAGTGTAGGAAATTTGTTCTCGTTTTATTTTGTAGAAATTATTTTTTTCGTAAAATGCCTCAGAAAGGAGATATTCCAAAAAAACCGTTTTTGGGCGCCACTTTTTTTAAAAATGGCGGCGCGAGCGGCGGTGGTACGAGGTGGCAAAGTTAAAATTCGAAAAGAGCATATCGAAATCTATGAAATACCCAATTTTCAAAACTCCCGGAAAACTTTCCAGGTAAAACTACCAAATGACTGGACTATAATGCAAAAGCGCTTGTTCATATTAAGATAAAACCTTCCTAAATGTAAGACCTATTGAATTTAGCATCCCACGTCTTGCCTTGAGTGGTAAGCGCATTAGTTCTCACAATTAGTATTTCTGTATATATTTTGGTGAATCCTTACGAAGTAATTTCTGCCCTTGGCACTAGGCTTATTCCGTTAAGGTTTCACAAACATTCAATAACGGTAGTCAATTATGACTGTACGGATAACCGAGTGGTGTAGGTCACCATGTCAATTACCTCGGTGCGCGACGTGTCGTGGGTTCGATCCCTGCATCAGACAGAAATTTATGCGATCCACAAATGCTTGTTCGACGTGTGTGTTTGTGCATGTGAATTGAATGACTGTGAAACCCCCCGCGACACAAGCATCAAATTACTTACCTTACGACCTTCTACGCCGTATGCGTTGCTACTCTTTCACATAATATTACTTTAAGAAGCCACGGCCTAGGGCCCCAAATAGTATAGCCTTCAAATAAACAGTAAAATTCGTTGTCATCATCATAGTATTAGCTTATCTAACCACCCGGACTGATCTAACTGGAGATCTAACCTTCTGATATCTCGAGCCTGCTTTATCTCACATTATCGATAGAGTTTAACTCCCGAGCCACTTGAACGTGACACTGTTATCTATCACCTCATGAGCCTAATTCGTACTTGAGAAGCGTGTTCAACAAATGTTTTGGGTTTATATAATCTCTTGACACTGAAGCATCGCTTGGTTCATTAGAAAAAGAAGGCAGCAGACAATAACCAACTGATAAATACTTAAGCTACCTACCAATTATCCTACCTATCTCGACATCTAACTTAGGCTACATATAAATTTACGAACGATCAGACTTCTCTCGATGAACATATCATCTTTTCTAAAAGATACAACTTTCGCACAGAGACATTTAACTCTTGTTGGAAACTCAGACTCAAAATCGAGAAGCAAAAAGTTTAGTCCTTTCATCACTCGATGTAATCCGAATACTGCTAGCTCAACATATTCAGCATCGTGATCTATGCCTTGATGGATCTGGATATACCAATTTAACACACGTTAATCCCAATTTAACATCTCTACCCATGATTCTAAAATATTCCCAGTTAAGTCATATCTGTACTTATATTGTGTTAGGTTCGTGATAATCGCGATGGAGGCGATGGACCAGCTGCTAGTGGCGTGCCACTCGCAGACGCTGAACCTGTTCGTGGAGAGCTTCCTCAAGATGGTGCAGAAGCTGCTGGAGTCCACCGACCCGCAGCTGCAGATACTGGCTACGCAGAGCGTGAGGAAACCGTTGATATATAAACACTCAAGACCTACCCAGCATTGCGCATTTAGTGCCACGAAAATGTGACAACTAGACAAAATGTGCACGCGTACTGAAAATGTCAAGCCTTTTGTATAGGGTCGCACATCATAAAAAAATGCTGCAATTTGCGTTGTTTTTCTTCATCATATCTTTAACATTTTTCCGCTCGGTTTTTTAAACAATACCACTAAATCGAAGACTACTTTCACATTTCAACTATGTGTCCTAAGAGGACAAAATTTATCATCTTGCAAAAACAATTTTCCGTGTGTATTTATGTTATGATCCGAGTTCATCAGCTTTTGTAACAATGTTATATTTCATAAATCAATCATTCTTAACATAAAGATTTTGAAATCTTTCAAAATCAAAATCAGAAAGTTTTTATTTCAAGTAGGCCTTCTCAGGCACTTTAAAAACGTTACTGACTTTAGTTGCGCGTTCACCTTGACTTTCTTAGGGTGCATCCACATCTGGCGAATGAGCAGCTGCACACGTGATGTCACGGCAATGGTTTACGCCTTTGGTAAACGGCGCATGAACAAAAATGCACACACGTAGCTCGCAAACGTCTCACGCTTCACATTCACCAGATGTGGACGCACCCTTTAATTTTCAGCAAGATTTAGGTAAGTTCCACGTTGGTTCTTCACAACAATCATCATCTATGATATTCCCCAGTTTGTGAGGTTCGCGAACATCGAGGAGGACACGCCGTCGTACCACCGGCGCTACGACTTCTTCGTGTCGAAGTTCTCGGCGATGTGCCACAGCAACCACGCCGACACCGTCACCAGGGACAAGATACGACTGGCCGGGATACAGGGGCTACAGGTATGAACTAACCTTTGATACTTTAACTGAAACTGGATTTGAAACTACTCTGAGAAGTAATGTTGAAACAAACTCAGGGGTCCCTGTCCCCTGCCGTTCGTGAGAGTTACCGCTCGCCCGGCACCCAAAGGGCTCTAGAAGGAACATAGTGGGTGTTAGTCAGTAAAAGTCTGACACTCCCTCCCGCTGCACCCACAGCGGGCGGGGTCATTTGATGATTTCCCACGAAAACAAAAAAAGGGGTCCCTGTCTCTTTTAAAGTCCAGACATTTATTGTTGATCGAGTGTGAGTGTATAAACAAATGCAGAGTATTCACTGGACTGGTCTTTTGAGGAGAGTTCCAGATCCGTGTATTTTATGCAATGGTTAATGTTTTTACAGCTACAACTAACAAACACGTCAACAAAGCCGACTGGCCTGTTGGTCTAGTTGTTAGTGGCCCTGACTGCTATACCAGAGGTTGAGGGTTCGATTCCCATCCAGGACAAATGTTTGTGATCAGCTCGATCATTTGTACTGTGTCAGGGTGTTATAAAAGCTAGAATAGGTCACTCTAGGCACTTGTGCACGAATAATATGCTATTCCTGAGAGAAAAGATGGTGTTTGTAGACATGATTTACATAAGTTGTAATTGTTTCAGGGTGTGATAAGAAAAACCGTGTCTGATGACTTGGTCGAGAACATTTGGGAGGCTCAACATATGGACAAGATTGTACCGTCGCTGCTTTATAACATGCAGGTGAGATTCTTTGGATTAATACTGTTAAAAATTTTATTTAAGTAACATTAGTTATTTTCTACTATTACTATATACTTTATTTTTGTTTCGATATTTGGCGAGAGTCTGTCATATCCCCATATCGAATGCCCTCGGCCTGAGGTTCTTAGTTTTTCACCTCGTAATACCAGTCTATAAACGTGAATTAACGGCGGTGGTCGACGGTCGTATCGTATTGTATATTTTATAAAGTGGTTTGTTATATAAAAATCGCACATAATAGACTTCGGGTCGAAAAAAGTAGAAAAATAAAATAGTTAAATTTCACGAGTTCATGTCGACGTGGACTGTTCGTGTATTAAATATTCGAAGTAAAAATTTTGTCGGTGACCGTTCGTGTATTAAATGAACTATCTACGATGCGATTTGTTTTAAAACGTTGCTGCGAAAAGTTGCATTTTTTTATTGTTTAATTATTTCGATCGACTCGTACGTCGTACATAGACAAGTCAACATTGGTACTTGCCTGCGCGTGTAATCAAACCTGCACCTAGTGGATCCATACATACAAGACCACTACCACAATTTCCCTCGGTACCTAAAATGATCTATAACTTCCTATATTACGTGCAGACGGCCGAGAAGTACGAG